>PVLA01007606.1:0-102342 GCA_004027455.1 Hydrochoerus hydrochaeris | reverse complement strand
TCCCAGGGGTCTGTGTGCCTTCCCAGGGGACTGTGTGCCTTCCCAGAGTTCTGTGTGCCTTCCCAGGGGACTGTGTGCCTTCCCAGGGGACTGTGTGCTTGCTACTCTGTGTCCTCAGCATTCCCTTCTCAGTGTCTTACTCCAGGTCTGCCACAATGCCGTGCTCCTCGCAGGGCTCACAGTTGTTTTACCTTTTCCAGCCTCTGATCTTTTCTGCCAGTCTTGTCTGCCTCTACCGTGTCTCATGGTTTTTCAGCTCATTGCCACCGCCTGTGATTCCTAACTCTGTCTGAAAATTTGATACACTTTTTAAGGCCAACTTGGAATGTCGACTTTTCCATAAAGTGTTTGTTACCCTTTGCAATCAATTCAGTGTGACAGAGAAAGCAAGAACTCTTACACCGGTTACACCTGAGATCAAATCCTAGCCCTTTTGCTTATAAGGTATGAGAATTTTGTTAATGTCCTGGAAGCTCCATCTAGTGATTTATAGCATGAGAATGATTTATACTGCCATTAAAATCTTATTTTGAATATAAATATGCATTTAAGAATATATATGCAACTCTTGATATAGTTGCCAGTTATTATTATTATTTGTTTTTGTGCTTTCATATAACTTATAGTATTTTCTACACTCGTCTTTTAATAAAGATACGTGTGTCATCTGTCTCCTCTACTGAATCACAGAGCAGGAATCTCATCTGTTATGTCATTACATTTCCCACGTTCCCTAGACCTGCAATCTCGACACTCAGTAGATGCCTATTAAATATGTGCTTGCTTAAATTGTCTGCCTTAATGGAACTATCATTTGCTTAGCTAATATATCATGGGGGAAAAAGGCTAGAAAACCTTGCCAACTAAAACAATATTTATATTTATTTCCTCATTTTTAGATTTTTGTCCACACAACTTGGATTTTAATTCTCCAAATTATTATATGGATGTAGTAATTTATTACTTGCGAGAGTGTGTGTTTGCACAAATGTAATTTAATGTTTTATTATAGTCATATAGTGCTCCCTGGGTCCCACATATATTCTGTATATAATCCTCGCAACAAACCTAGGAGATAGATATTCTACTAACTCTCATTTTATCTATGAGGAAACTGAGGTTTAAAGAGGTTAGGAAATTTGACTGGAGTTTTGCAGCAAACACATGGTAAGCCTAGATCCAAACCCAGGAAATCTGTCTCCTGTGAACATGATTTTACCTAACCTGGTCTTTAATTTACTATAACCAAATAAATCATAAAGTAAAAAGTAAATAGACTCCACCTACTCTTTTGCTGTTTCTCAAACAGTTCGGCCTATTTCAAGTAGTATTTTCCAATTGACCAGACGAGGAGCCCATGTGTGACTCTGCACGTGGTTGCACATGACTGACAGCTGTTGTACTCGCCCAGCTGACCCATAGCCCTTGGCAAGCAGCTCTTCCCCCTCCCCTGTAGATCCAGGAAAGCAATGACAAGACAGAGGCGTGCAGGAGGGGAGACACTCTATTGGAGACCCAGACAGCCACAAAAATAAAGGAAGGGGACGCTTGCCACAGTCAGTGACAGGAAGTGGTGACCCTGAAAATAACCTGAAAAGGACGGCTGGAATTGTGACAAGGCTCGTGGAGTTAACAGCAGCAGTCGCAGGCCCGCAGAACTCACGGCCTTCCTGGGGTCATAGGGAAGCCGCCTGCTCTCCTGTGTTCTGGAGAATCCAGGCAAACCTGCTACCACGATGCTGCTCACAGCCTTGGTCCACAGGACACCAGAGAAGCTTACTGCAGTGCTCCCAAAATGGAAGGACAGGAAAGTCACCTGGGACTATTTTTTAAAGTACAATGTCTAACTCAGCAAGTTCAGAGTGGTCTAAAATTTTGCGTTTTTAACAAGCGGCTGGATGGCGCTGATACTGCTGGTCCATGGAACATACTTCAAGCTGAGTGTATGGAATTCTAGCCTCAGGATAGAGATTTATATGAGATGGTATGTTTCTTTTTTTTTCTTTTTTTATTTAAAGAGGAAAAAAACCATGTAAAGAGTATAGATAATACAGAATTTAAAAAGAAAGATAAACAGTAAGAAATCACTAGTTGATAAATTACATATTGTCCTCTTAGAAACAGTTGTTCAAGTTACAAAATTAAAGCATACAAAGTAGATATTCAAACAGTGAGAGTGTAGACAGCTACACATGCATGAATCTCTACATGTATTTCCATCCTTTCTGTATTAGAGGGAAAAACAAAATGTGCAAAACAAATTCCTATAAAAACATGAAACCAAAAAGTCATATAAAGCCACAGTACAAGGTGATCTACAATGATTACTGTGTTGTCTCTTGTTATCTTCAATAGAGTTGTCTATATCATCAGGCATAATTTAATATAGCGGTATATTTGAATATAGCAGTACATAACAACATTAGTAAAAAAAGTGTAGACAGGGTAATACTTCAAAGGCAGGTAATAATCAAACCATAGTGGATATTCTAGTGGATCTTCTCATCTTAAGTGCAGTTGCCTATACTCTCAGACTTGATACTATCAATCATAACAGCTTTGAATAAAATCTATCAATACAAAACAGCGATCTAACAAACCAGATTCTATTACGATAAGTCATGGTAAAAGTGTAGGCTATAAACAGCTTTAAATTAATTGGATATTAAGGATGATTACCATACTATATCCTGTTATTTTCAGGATAATTGTCTGTGTCCTCAAATCTAGTACAGGTAGAATGACTGGAACAGAATATAATACATCTAAGCAGAGTGGTGTGAGTAATGTGGGTTTTAAATCCTGGTACACTATTAATAATATAGTATATCAAGGTCATCTATGTTAGAGATTCTAGACATGCTTTTCTGCCTCATTTCTGCTATGCTATTTTTCTGTCTTTGTCTACTTTTCTCCTTCATTCTACTGCCTGCCCCAATTATTGAGGCCTTTCTGCCACTGTTCCTAAAATCCTGGTATTTTTTTCTTTCCCTCTCTAGAATGTCCTTCAGTATTTTCTGTAGGGTTGAAATGGTGGTCACAAACTCCCCCAGTTCCTCTTTGTCATAGAAGAATCTTGTTTCTCCATTAATTTCTATTGACAGTTTTGCAGGGTACATCAATCTGGGCTGGAGGTTATTTTCTTTCAGGGCTTGGAATACTTCACTCCAAGCTATTCTTGATCTGATGGTCTGTGTCGAGAAGTCTGCCAAGATCTTGATGGGCTTACTTTCACAGGTAATCTGTTTCTTTTCTCTGATGGCTTTTAATATTCTATTTTTATATTGAATTTCTGGTATCTTGATTATTCTATGTCTGGGTGTAGCTCTGTTTTGGTTGTAGGTGGCTGGAGTCCTGTATGCCTCACATAACCAAATGTCATTTTCTTTTCCCATGCTTAGGAAGTTTTCCTTAATTATTTCCATGAATAGCCTTTGCAATCCACCTGTTTGTATTCCTGCTTCTTCGTTAACATTTCTTATTCTTAAATTATAGATTCTCTTGTCGTCTTCTAGCTTTTGTATTGTTATTGCCTGTTTTGTTGTTATTTTTAAGAGATCTTTCCTTTCATGATCACACATTGCAAACTTGTCTTCAAGTTTTGATAGTTTTTCCTTCTTTCTTTTAAGGAGTTTTTCCAGCTTTCAATGGAGTTTTTAATTTCCTGGTAGTCTCTTTGAATCTGCTTCATGTATTTTATATTTCTTTTATATTCTTTATTGAATATTTCTCTCCTTTTTTTGTGTTCCTCCCTTCTTTCATCTGTATCATCCTGAGAGATGCTCCCTGACAGCATTTCTTTTATTACTCTACTCATATCTTGCTTTACCTGATTTAATATTTCAATTTTTAGCTCATCTACAAGGTCCCGAAGATAGCTCTTAATGTCCATTGAAGCCATGTCTGATGTTGCGTGTTTGCCACCTTCAGTCTCCCTTGTTTTTCCCTCTCCTGGATCAGTGCTCTCAGGATTCTGGGCTGGGGGTCTCCTCTTGCCTCTCTCTCCTGTCATGGCCCTGGCTTCCTCCACACAGGTTACAGTGCAGGTCCCAGCCTCCCTTCCCTGTCAGCCAAGGTTCCTCCAAAGCACGCTGGTGAGGGACTTCTGTCCTCTCCTGCCTGCTCTTGTTACTGAGGTGTAAGCAGCGGCTGCATATGCCTGCCCCTCCCTACCAGGCCAGCCAAACTTCAGGGGCCTTCACCAGGTTAGTGTGTGCTAGGTGCAGAGAATCAATTTGGGACAGCTCATTGGGTCCTGGCCAGGGGCATGGTACAGTCCGAGCACATCCCATGATTCTGGTCTGGGGAGGGAGCAACCAACTGAATTCACTGTCACTCCCAGTTCAGGCTCCTCCTGCCTGATTCCAACATGCTGCCCATTTGGTTGCGCCCTTCCCATGGCGGGGTGTCTCATTCCCAGCACTAACTGTGGATTACTGAATGCCCCTTCACCATCTCCATTCTCCATTGGGCTCACCATTTCTGTTATCCATTGGGCTCACCAACCCTGACTTCAGCACAGCTGTGGCTCCTGTGAGTGGCAGCGAGAATGGGTTTGGGTGGCTCTGAAGGCAGGCAAGAATTTGTGAATTCTGGCTGGCACAAACTTGGTGGGTTGCAGTGAAAACACAGTGTCCAGTAATTTTAGCTGTTCCAATTGTAGCCCCAAGCCTGTGTGTTTGATGAGCTTTTTTTATGTTTTAATTTCTTCCTGTGTCAAGAGGATCTATCTCCCTCTGTCTGGGTCTCTCCAGGATGTTTTATTCTGGCATATGAGTTGTTACTCCTGGGAGGCTTTGTATTTTGTTGCTCACTGATTGGCCAACTTTAGTTCCTCCTCTAAGATGTCATGTTTCTTTACAAAGGACATCTTTTATTTTTTGAATGTTTACATGACAATAGCGAGGTTTAATAATGAGTGATGTGCACATAGTTGCTCATTATTTTTCCTGTTTTCCCATATGCTTGAAGTAGGCTTACAAATTTTTTCAGCATATATATGTGCTACATAATAATTATATTTTCCTGGAAAATATATATATATATAGATATAGATATATAGAGATATATATATAGATATAGATAGATATAAAATATCTTAATCATTTTTATTCTTATCCCCCCTCCCCCTCCTTCCTTCTTCAAATTCATTTCCCATCTCTCATCTTGCTCTTTAAATTATTTATATTTAGGGACTTTCTTTTTAATTCATACTATATCTAAGATTTTGTGTCTGACTTACTTCACTCAACATTATGGTCATAAAGTGCATCCATTTTCCTACAAATGTCTCAAATCCACCCTTCTTTATAGATTTGAGTAGTACTCCAATGTTATATATCACATATTTTTAAAATCTGTTGATCTGTTGATGGGTATATAGGCTGCTTCCTTAATTTAACCCTAGTAAGTTAACATGTGCATATGTGAATCACTATAAACATGAGTATATGTGTATCACTGTAATATGATAACTTTAACTCTTTTGCAAAGATATCCAGAAGAGATATTCGTGGGTCATGTGGAATTTCTAGTTTTAGTTTTAGGAGGAGTTTCCATACTGATTTCCACAGTGGCTGTACTAGTTTACATTCCCACCAATGATAAAGAAACATTCCTTTTTCCTTACACATCACCAGCATTTGTTGTTTTTGAGTCCTTGATAATAGACATTTTCACTACAATAAGATGAAATCTCAGTGTTTCTTTGATTTGCATTTTTCTAAGGGCTAAAGATTCTGAACTTTTTTATATATTTATTGACCACTTATATTTCTTCTTTTGTGAAGTGTCTATTCATTTGCTTGCCCATTTTTTGATTAGGTCAAATTCTGGGAGGGTCTAATTTTTTCATTTTTTAAAAATATATTCTAGATGTTAGTCCTAGTTAGGCATAACTAGTAAAAACTTTTGAGAGGATCTCTTAATGCCTGTAATGTGTCAGGATGTGCTGCAGTTTTATTTTATTTATTGATGTTGGTACCAGGAATCAAACTCAGGATCTCGAGCTCACCAAGAAGGCACTTTTGCTGTTGAATTATATCCCTGGCCACAGTGCTACAGTTTTCTTTTTTTTTTTAATCAGTACCAGGGATGGAACTCAAGACCACGTGCTTGTAAGGCAGGTGCTTATGCTGCTGAGCTAAATCCCCCGCCCCCAGTGCTACAGTTTTTAAGAAGGGTCTGTAATATGCAGAATTTCCAAGATTTGCCTGAGGAATACTTTTTAGTAGGTTATCTATTTGCATGTATATTAGTTAAGATTAAGCTTCAGTTCTGGTAACTAGAAATACAGAAAAACAGTGAGATTTTTCCTTTTCCTGCAAAAGCCATCGAAATATTCTAGGTTTGGCACAGTTCCTAACAGCCTCAGAGGCCCGGGCTTTTTCTATGGTGTTATTCTATCCTCCTGCATGTGTGGCATCCATATCAATATTTGCATGGCTGCTCCATCTTTGGTCATTACAAACACATGCCAGCAGGAAGAGGGACAAGCAGGAGGAGGATGCACATACTTTCCTTTTCAATCACAGAACCCAGAAGGGGCACACATCACTATTTCACACTACTGCAAGAATTTCACCACACTTCAAATGTGCAAGAAGACCAGGCAATGTGACCTTCATTCCAAGCATTCATGGTTATAGGTAAAATTAAGATATTGGTTCCAAGAAAGGGAAAGTGGATATTAGGGAACAATAAACTCCATCGTGACCACTAAAAGAACCAGCAAAAAGTTTGGAAACGATGATCTGATCTGATCCTTTAATTTTACACAACTTGTTAGATAAGCTGGGACAAGCATCTAAGTTTCTTCTTGGCTCACTTTCCAGATATTTCTCAATTCATTGATAGTTCTTCTTCAGATGACATTCTTCCCATCCCTGGTGAAAGAGAGGAGGCCCCAGGGAGGCCTTATCTTGACTTCTGGAAGTTGCAGTCCTGTTAGGAACTTGTGGTTGATGGACTGCCCTGGCCAGCTCTCACTAGACTTGGAAGAGTCGTGTCCCCAAAATGAGGCAAAAACACTGGAGAATGAAACTATGGGCCCATTGTTTTGCCATTGAACGCATCTATAGTGGTATGCAGAGGACAGTATCTAAAGTTATAGTTTTCAAGTTATTTTATAGTGAGCCCTGACCTTATCTTTTTTTTTTTTTTTTGTACCAGGGATCGAACTCAGGACCTCGCGCTTGCCAGGGAGCCCTGACCTTTTGAAAAAGTGTGTAAGTCTCTCACAGCTCCATGCCTACTTCTTTGTCTTTAAATTTTGACAGCCTGCTGTGAGAGGCAGTGAGCCTCCTTCTTCCACACTGAACCACTGAGCAAAGTTGTTTAGTTCAGGCATCTCATGCTAAGTAAGAAAACAATTGAATTGGAGCTAAAAAGAGGCAAATGAAACATGTATATATCATCTCCTGTGTGCTTGTATACCAGTATATATTTATTTCTATTTATATATCTCTATATATTTATATATAATACTCATTAGAATTTATAACATAGTCTAATAATGAACAAGTTGGGAGTTTCTCCAGGTATCTATGTCTCTAAAGTCCATTTCCTCTGATCTGAATGGAAATCAGGAGCTTTCTGCATAGCTTACTTTCTTTGTCTCCTGATCCACCATTTCCCCTACCACATTCTTTCACACATTGACTTTGTGTTCATTGTTTCCCAGTAATTAGTAAATTATAACCTCTGCATCTCAAATTCTTGACATTCATTTGCCGTTTCCCAGTAATTCATTCCATTTGCTATCTGCTTTGAAAAGGAAACCCAAGCCTTCACTAATGCTGCAAGCACTCCCTGGCCTGGACAGGGCTCTTCACCTCATTTATCACATTGGCTGCTGGTCCTGAAGGCTGACAGGCAATTCAGGCTTTCTGAATGCAATTCAGGCGTTGATTTTAATCTATAAAGCTTTAGCGTCTGGGCTCTGGCTGCCATGGAAATGAAATAGCTTCTTGGCTACTTTTTCACATGCTGCTGTTAACTGTTCTGAAATGTGCAGTACCTCAAGAGATGTTTCTGTACTTTTGCTGATGTAAAAGTGCCCAAATTACATAGTTTCTTAACTTTAACCATCACTATCAATGTGGAAAAAAATTCCAGTCAAGGACAAATACACAGAATATGCTTATATTCATGGCCCTCCTCCATCAATTTATTGATAATGTCTGCTCAAAAAGAAGTTTAAAAATATAGACCAGGATGTGTCTAATTCATTTAGTTTTCAAACAGGAAATCTCTAAGCCCAAGCAGGACACTGGGTGCCAGGAAGCTGAGGGGGAAAGCGTGATGTTTACACTTCGGTGTGTAATTTGATTTTCCTCTCACTCACATGGGAAGTCCGCGGCAGAAAAATGATTCTAAAGTGTATGCACTGTTGAAGTGGGGTGGCAAGGCCAGGTGGGGTGGACAGGAAGCCCGAAAGTTTGGTGCTTACACTCAAATTATGGTGTCAAGAAATGAGCCATCAAGCCACAAAAAGACACAGAGGAAACAAATGCATATTACTAAGTGAATGCATATTAGTAATCCAGTCTGACAAAACATAGATTCCAAGGGTATGAGGTCTGCAAAGGGCAAAGCTATGGCAACAGGAGATAAGTGGTTGCCAGGGTTTAAGAGAGAAGAAGGGATGACTAGATGGAGCTCTGGGGATTTTCAAGGAGTGAAATTATTCTACATGATATTATAATGATGGATGCATGCTACTATGTATTTGTCTAAGCCCACAGAATGTGCAATAGGAGGAATGAGTCCTGATGTAAACTCTGAACACTGGATGATAAAGATGTGTCGAGGTAAGTTGATCAGCTGGGACTCTGGTGGTCTAGGATGTTGATAATGGTGGAGGCAATGCATGTGTGAGAACGAAATCTCTGTAACTTCTCCACAATTTCACTGCAAACATAAAACTGCTCTAAAAAAATAAATAAAGTCTTGAAAGACTGGGGGGAAAAGAGTGCTGGCAGGCAGGCGCCCAGGGAATATGACACCACCTTTGTTCCAGTCCTACACAGAGGCTGGGAAAGCAGGGAGGAGCTGAGAACTGTAAAGGGGATTTAAATGCTCTCCACCACAGCTCTGGCTTCATTGTCTTCACCAGAAGGTTCTGGCTGTCTGCCCTGACCACTCACGTGGCATTCATTCCAAAACGCAGGTCCTTGCTTCAGCCTTTTAAATTCCGATGACACTGGCGTTAGCAAAGAATGTGACAAAGCAGTTGACATGTTGACATATATCTCTAAAAGGGTAGAGCTTTAATTAAAAAAAAAAATAAGAATGTCTCCAGAAGTAGGAAACTTGAGTAAAAATAAAAATAGGAAAAGTGAATCAGAGACATTTTCAAGTAGCACATGACAGTTGAATCCACTCATGTAACTCTATTTTCCCACAGAAAAAGACTCTTAAACTATGGCTTGCTATATAAAGTTCGATGGAACAAGGATTTAATTGGTTCCCTGCAACATAATTCATTTAAAATGTTCCATAGCACCTGTAATTTTGGATGCCACTGTCAATCTCAGCTTCTATGAACAGTGAAGGATTACTTGACTATAAGTTTTCTGGAGCCTCAACACATCCTTTCCCAATTATTCAGTTTAAATCGGGATGTGAAAACCCCACCAGCATCAAAACTTCACATTTCATTTTGTAAATGTTCCCTTTTAGGCTTCAACTTCAGCAACATGCGACCCAGCTGGGAGATGTAGCTGACATCAGAAGGCATCGCCTCAGGTTCATGCACACCGACTTGTTTCCAGAGTACAGGTTACAGCTCGCTGTCTGTGATATCAAAGCAGCTGCATAATTCAGTCAGTTCCATTAAGAATCCTTCATAGCAGTTACTTGGAATGTAAATACAGACTGACTGCTTTTTTCACTTTTCAAATGTGAATTTGAATGTAGCCTCATCCAGGAGTAAACAGTAGACAAGAAAGGGAGACTTGCTTTATGTTTGGCCTCTTTCAAGCCAATCCCTTGTAAAGCCAGTCAGGCAGCTTCAGGGAAAGTGTGGAAACTAGGAATAACATATCATTCATGGAAGAAAGAACTGAGCAACGCTGAGAACCACCATCATGAACCCTTGCTCTTAGGGAGTTTAAGTACCTGTCATCCCAGTCACAGGTCCTCCGTAGGCTCAGCTCATGCTCCTTTGTACAGTAAGCACAAGAACAGCTGCCTCTGTTCAGTCTGCAGGTGTGCCGCTGCCAAAACTCTACTGGACTAAGTTTGCAAAAAGCTTCCTTTACCTTCACCATCATGGAGCACCCACAAGGGCCCTGGTGTACCCAGAACGGAAAAGGCATTGCACGACCCCTTCTAGGCTTACAGCAAGCTTCCTCACAAGCCACCTGCCTCATGAAGAGAAACGACAAAGTAGAATATTGGAGATTTTGGTTTCCTCCCAGGAAGACTTTGCTCTACTTCTCATCAAGATCAGCAGATACAACGGACACCAACTGGAGCACACAGCAATTTCCACTTCTTGGAGAATAGCGCTGACTCACAGGAATGTGACCCCAGGGGTCCCCTCTTTGCTGCATGGCCCTGTTCTTTTCATACATGATAATTCTAGGGGAGAAAGACTCCAAAACAAATGGGTAAATAAGAATCCCACTTTCCTGTTCACCATCAATTACCCCTTGTGTAGATAAACGTGTTACAGTTTCTCTGAAATTAGCCACTGTCATTTAAAAATGGTCAGAAACTTAAACTGGACACCTGACCTAGAGGGTCAAGCTCACCAGATTATTTCTATACAACTAGGACTAACAGAGAGAGGAGTGTCCTCTCTCTGGGGGAAGGATCCACGGGACGTAAGACCTTGATCTTGTGAGCAATTGTTTTTCACTAAGTTGAAGACATTGGTCCGTACATCAAAGCAATAATGCCTCTTCATCTTCAGAAATGAGAAGCACAAATCAGGAGTCTTGGGGACCTTTGAATGTTAGGGAACAGCTGTTCCTCCTCCCCTTTGTTGGTAATTACATGAGGTAACCCTTATTCCTCCAGGAATACTTCTTTTTCATCCTAGCTACTTAGTGGTGAGTTTCTATCACTTATAATGGTACACTGGTAAATTGTCACATTCTGACAGCTGGACTGGCCCATCATTAGGCAACTTTCTTGTTAACTTTGTTTTTGGTTTTTTTGCCTCAAATCATTCATTTGTCCTCTCTTTCTTCAAGGATGCCTCTGAGTCAAGCCTGCTGCATGGGCCACTCAGGGTTCCAGATTTCTTAAGGACACTACTCCCTTGTGCCACTAATTTCATTATGGCACTCTTTTCCTCTACTCTAGGACACATTTACTTTCGTCTGTGAGTGGATTCCAGGTTTCTTGGCTCAGTGCCTTCCCATCCTTTTATCATATCCTTTTATTACACCCTTTTCTGTGGTTTCATGGGATTTCTAGCAGATGATGGTACAAAATTGGTGAGTATGCCCTGTACTCATCTGAGACTGTCGCCTTCCCTGCCCCCAAGGACTTAACTCAATATCCTTTCTTCTGACTTTCTTTTTCTTCTTTTGGCATTAGAAACAAACCCCTAGCCAATTAAAAATTGTTTTCTCTTTTTATAAGTCTGAGAGAGCCATGCTTTAAAGCTCTATTATAAAATAGTTAACTTTAGAGATATTACTTCTGAAGACTCTAGAGTCCAGTGACATTCTCAAATTAAATACTTTCCATACAGCAGATCTGTTTTAGTTTGAAGAACATTGAATTCCCATCCTATGTTTGTGAAATTAAGAAGAGGCAGAACTCATTTTCCATAGAAGCTGAAAAGAGCTAACATTTGCTCTTTTAAATCTTGTTTGTTGTTAGGGCTTATGCATCAAGAATAGGCTTGGCCAGCAGATGTCCACAGAGGCTGACCAGGCACGGGTGTTCCATCAGTCAGCGGCAGCAAAGGCAGCAGAGTGGCAGCGTCAATGATAACCAGGTCATGGGGAAGCCACAGCTATGGCGCCACAGTGAGATCCAGCCCTACGTCAGGGTAGCAATGACCAAATCAGAGACTGCTTGTGGCACTGATCCTGACCATGATCTCCAGCTGCTCAATCTCACTTTGTGCCAACTCATTTTCTATGCCTGCTCCTCCCTTCTCCTCCAGTGACTCTTTTAGTGTCCCCAGTGTCCTTTCAACACATCCTTTTTTCATCTAGATTGCTTCCAATAGGAAACCATGAATGATGCACCTTCCTAGAGTTCATTATGTGCAGCCATTTATATTTTTCTGGTAGCACACACGAGAAGCAGATAATTTGAAAGGCTGGCATATAAGAGCTTGTGATTTCACTACAGGGTGTGAGCAGGGCAGATGTCCAGGCCCACGACGTGACACAATTTTAATTTCTCCTTGATAAAAGACAACTTATTTCTTTCTCCTGAGTGTGTAGGAAAACTAAAGCTGGGACAGAAGTTGGAGAAGTGCCGAGAAAGAAAAGGATGGTTCTTACCCAGAAAAACATGTTTTGTAAATACGCAAGTTCTGTGCATAAAAAAATCACCAAAGACAGGATCACTTCAGCGTGTGTTTCACATTTGATCATGGAAATGATATTCTGTGGCTCTCTGGTTTATCAACTAACCCAGAATGACGACGACGGGGAAAGGATATGTTGTTAATTGGAGATAACAGACTTGATGATCATCCTAAGTAGTAGAGTGGGGATTTGTAAATTCTGGGTCTTGGGATCTCTCCAGCACTCCAACATGTCTCACAACTACATTCTGTCTTTTTCCCTTCAGGATCAAAGTTGGAGACTGACAAGCATCAACATGCCTGGCCTTTGCCCACCCCTCCCTATTCATGCAACAGGCAATCCATTCTACATTTACACACATTCCTGGAGGCAATTTCCATGGCAACAGTAGAACTATGTAAAAAAAAAAAAAAAAAAAAGAGGCACCTGAACTATGCTTTAAAGATAAATCATACTGTTTAAGGAGTCTCACATTCAAAGGAATCACAAGCTATTATTGCCATTTAGAATTTCTTAGCTCTTTGTCACATATTTCCACATGTATATTTCTAATCCTAATTCACTGATTTCTTTTTAGTTTACCTAATTGCAAACATTTTAAACTACCCTTTTTAGCTATCCTTACTGGAGAGCCATGGTTCAGAAGTATTTTAATCTACCAAGAAGGAAGGAAAAAAGAATTGCACATTTTCAGTGCCTACTATGCATGCAGCATATTTATAGTTCATTTTCAGATTCCTGCACTGAACAAAGCCACCTCTGCAGCTCAGGCTGAGCCTTTTGCAAAACTGGCAAGTTTTATACCCAGCATCCTAATCCTGTGTTTCATTAGCAACGAAGTCAAAGAAAAGGAAGGGATTAGAGAGAGAATCTACATGGGGAGAGTGAGCAGAAAGCCAGCAGGAGAGCAGAAAACCCAGGGTTTGGGTGCTAGGGCCTCTGTTTCCAAGTTGTTCATCCCATCAGAGAAAGAAGGAAGTAGGAAAGACTGGTATTGATCCACAATGTGCTATATACAGAAGATACTAAGTGGGTGGGTTTCGCTTCCTTAAATCCTACCTCTCAGCCCCAAGAAAACCTCTCCTTCTTAAATTAAAGACATTTGTATGAAATGGTGTGCTTTTTAAACAAAAGAATAGTAACTGTGCATGTGTGTGTGCGTGCGTGCGTGCGTGCGTGCGTGTGTGTGTGTGTGTGTGTGTGTGTGTGTGAGACAGGGTCTCACTATGCAATTTGGGCTCAACTTGAGCTCACTTTGTAGCCCAGGCTGGTCTTGAACTTGAAACCATCCTCCTGCCTCAGCCTTACGAGTTCTGGGATGACAGTCATGAGCCATCACATCCAGCCAAAACATTAGTAATTTTTTAGCCCCCTACAAGAATCTTTCAGTTTTCCTGAGGCTATTTCACCACTCCCTCTACTTCTGTACTTTTGAGTCAATAGGGAAAAGATTTGTCTGGTATTTGGAAATTCATTTCATTTATTTGTCACTCGTTCATTTACTTATTCACACTAGAAGCACTTACTGGTCTCCTCCTTTGAGTCAGTCATGGTGCCATAGGCTGGGAAATGAGGGTGGGCATGGGCCTTCTTCTCTTCAAACTTGCCATCTAATTGAAGAAATATCCATTTTTTTAAACTGTTATAATTACAAACTGTGATAAGAGTTATGGGGGGTGTACCTGGTAATGCTTAAAGGATTAGGGAGTGGCCCTTTCTCCCGCAGCATTCCCCCATGAAGATCTATCTGTCTGAAGAATGGAATTGACAAGAGACATCTGATCTGTAAACTGAATAAGTTCAGTCAGGTGGTTTTCCTCCAAACAATCATAAAACCTGTTTTCTGAAGAAGTTTTAGGGAATAGGTGGTGAGTTAAGAAGTAACACAGGGACAGTGAGCGTTGTTTGATGAGCAAACCTGGTTAGGTAGCTCCAGAAACACTGTTTGCAGTAGGAAACACCATGTGTCACAGAGGGAGCAAGGAGAACACAGACCGAGGGGCTGAGTGTAGGGAGCAGCGCTGCTCTGCAGAGAGCCTTGCCGAGCGTGGCCCGCACCTAGAGAAAGGATGGCTACAGGATACTGGCAGTGATCTTAACTTCATTTGTCATCAATACTCAAACTATTCCAAGCTAATTTTCAATAGCTTCATGATTAATAACAGACACAGGCATCTGGCACATTTCCTGAAACCAAAATGGCATCTTTGTTTTATTACAGGTTTTCCAGATGGCTGTGCTGAGCTCTACCAGCTACACCAGATGGGGAGGATTCCTTTACCTGGACTGAATTTGCACATTCCTCCAGCTGTTCTCTGCCAGGCTGGGCTCCTGAATGACATAGCACAAGGCATGGCTGTGTGAAAGGAACACCCTTTATCCTTGGTTGTGATGTGATATCTGAGTGTAATCTATATTTACATCTGCATATAGACTGGATATAGACTTAATCTCTTTCTACTCCCTTACCTTAGTGAATTAGATCAAACAATACATCAATTCAGTCTCTTCTTCATTTTCCTTCTTCTTAAATGAAGACTGACTGACCACAGTATGAGAGTATGGACTGATGCTGCAGATTCCTCTACATAAAAATGGCTCCTAAAAGGAAGTCTTAGTAGTCAGTGCCATTTTACCATTTTGGAGTGAGAAGTGGGAAGAAGAATTTCCTCAGGGCTATTGCTCATCCAGTCACCTTTTCCATGATGGTCTTCTTGCCAAGGCTTAAAGGGTGCATGGACCCTAACTAAACTCATATGAAGTTCCTCCCTGAGTTTGAGGATCAGGGAAGAGAGTACACACATGATTTCTTGACTTAGAATCCACTGGGATGTTACCACAAGGGCTCTTATTTTTTCCTCCATAAACAATTGATGTGTCTTGTCTCTAGTAATTTCCATTTCTCTAAATTCAAGAAAAATTCTGAACTTCCTCTTGGAATCTGAATCTCAGTGGGATTTCTCTTTACATGGATTAGCGTATAATTCAACTTCAGTTTAATTTAACAAGTGTCAAGGAACTCTCTTTGTGCCTGGAGTGGAGTGAGCCTGGCATCAGAGGACTGTATCTCACCATACTTCATCTACCATGAAGCTTGCTAAACATTTTTGCAAAGTAAAGGTCACTCAATCATTCAAGTATAAGGCACCTTCTGTCCTTTCAGGAAATTAATAATCTGGTGAAAGAGATGTAACACAACAAAACATAGAAAGCAGTTCAACAGGAAACCTTTTAAGCTGGAAATTAAGAGCCCACACCAGAAGGAGGGTCTGCCATCCACAGATGTGAACCTGATACCACTCTTCTGAACTATAATTTCCTCATCTGTAATGTCTGGAAGTTGGCCTAGATGATATCAGTGGACGCCCTATTCATTCTATTGGAAATAAATTCATCGTCTCCATCTTTATCACTACTCCCATGCAACCTACTACCATTTCACTCCCCTTCCTGGCTTCTCTGGTTCTGGTCTTCACATCCTATGATTCATTATTACAATCAAGGTCATTTTTTTTGAAACACAAATCATATCTTGTCACATGCCCCTCCCCCACTGCCCAAATCCTCCCACTGCCTTTAGAACAAAACATAAGCTACATAGCTGACCTCCTCTGCCCCTTCTAGCTAAACTTCCCTGACTACCTCCCTGACCTTGACTTCCCATGCTCTCTGCCTCCCCATTATGCATTTACCACTCAAAACCTGCCCAACCTGATCCTGTCCACTCTTCCAGCTAAATAATTTTCACCCCAATAGGCTTATATCTTCTGGGATTTTTGCTATAGGTGCCCTATTTCTCTCCCTTTCTTCAAAGTAGAATCAGGGGACCAATGAAATGAGTAGCAGAGATCAAGATTAAATTCAAGTCCCATCAAGAAATTAAATAATGAAAGCAAGGGTATGAAAGAGAAAGCAGATTTGGGTCATGTTAAAGTAATATTTGGTGGATAGTTTATTAATTCTCAACCTTCCTTAGGTACCTTTCCTTTTTCTAGGATACAGAGACCTCTTTTGTCATAAAGAAAAGGGTAAGCATGGTTATAGCTACGTTTGTTGTACTCAGTATCCGGTCTGATCAGTTGATGTCTAGCTGATTTGGATGTTAACGCTTTTAATGCATGGCTGCTAGTGGACTTTAAAATAATATTCTTCCCTCTCTGAATCTTCCCTTTCTCTATGCTAGGATACCAACCCCAAGCAAAGCTTCTTTGGGTTCTTTAGGGTTTCCAGGGACCCCTAAAGGCAGAAATCTCTGAATTTAAAGTTATGAAACAATCCAAGAAACAATTTAAATTTATTTAAAGACTCTTCTCATTAATCCTTACAATCCCTCAAAGTCTACTATCTGTTTCATAATAAAAATGAAATAAGTAGTTGAAATCTGTATTTGTTTTAATATGAAAATAATGTAGTTTAGAGAATGGGCTTGAAGTCAGAAAGGTATGTTTGGCCAGCCATTCTGCCATCTACCAGTTATCTAATTAGTCCTATTGAGCCCCCATGTTTACCCTCCATATGATTGCTGAACACCTGGTAAATATCCTATTGACTGTAGCATCCTGAGGGTTAGAGTCCATGTTTTATTCATCTACATGTCTCACCAAGATTAGAAGTTCATTCCTCTACATTAGACATCAGAACACCTATGGTTATCCTGTTTTTACCACTAGATGGAGAGCATGTATCCTAGAAGTTTTCATTCACTAGGAAAGGAGAGTGCAAATATTTGTCTATTGCTTATTAACCAAATCGACTGATTTATTCCTGACAATATTATTATAATAAGCTCTTAATAAGTGTAATTATACTATAAGATAACTTACAGAAGTATTATTCTAAAAATAATGAAAAGGCAAAGGCAAAGAAGAAACAGTAACTTCAGGAGAGTGATTATCTCCAGGGACTGGTTAAATTAGAACTGGGTGGCAGTGGGGAGTTCTAAATGTACTTGATAGTTTATTCTAAAAGACAGGGGGGAAAATGTCCAAAATTGTTCACGTTGGTTGAAGTTTGGTAGTAGGAGTGAATACTTAAGATTTCTTGCTATGTGGTATGTTACTCTATTTTTTCTTTTTCTTTTTTTAATTTAAAGAGAAAAAAATACAGAATTTCAAAAAAAGATAAACAGTAAGAAATCACTAGTTGATAAATTGCATATTGTCCTCTTAGAAATAGTTGTTCAAGTTACAAAATTAAAGCATACAAAGTAGATATTCAAACAGTGAGACTGTAAACAGCTACGCATGCATGAGTCTCTACATGTATTTCTATCCTTTCTGTATTAGAGGGAAAAAACAAAACATAGCAAGACAGAACAAAATAAATTCCAATAAATCCTCTATTTTTTAAATTGTATTTTTTTTAAAACTCCAAGGAAAAATTCAAAGGTGAAATATATGCTTACTTTTTTGTTTTTTTTTTTAAGGACAAAGCTTTATTTTCAATAAACAAAGAGAAACTATTAGTATAAATGAAACAAATTCCCATATATTTTAAATATTTTTGAAACAATGGAATAGATCATTTGGAAAATTATTTGAATTTTTCCCTACTTACTTTTTATCTATCTTCCATTTTGCTGTCTCTGTCTCTCTCTCTCTCCCTGTCTCTTTCTCTATATGTATATATATATATAGAGAGAGAGAGAGAGAAAGAGAGTTTTTCATACAAAAGAGACCTTGTGATATTTAAGCTTATATCTCTGATTTATTTCACTTAACATTATATTCTCTAGTTGTATCCATTTCCCTATGAATATATAAAATCTTGGAAACAGCATACCAAGATCTAGCTGTTATAAATAGTGTTTCCTTAAACATGGGGATGCAAGTATCCCTGTAATATGATGACTTTAACCTAGAAAAAAGATAGCAGATCAAGTGGAATTCTTATTTTTATTTTTTTTTTGGGAATCTCCACACCAATTTCTATAGTAGTTGTACTAGTTTACATCCCCACCAACAATGTAGAAGAGTCCTTTTTCCCACATGATCTCCAGCATTTGTTATCACTTGATTTCCTGATGATAACCATTCTTTTTGGAGTAAGATAGTAGTATGGCTTGTATCTAGATGTCCCCCAAAGCCCCATGCAGTAATAGGTAGAAGTTTTGAGAGACGGCTGGATCTAGGGTGTGTGATGCTGGGATAAATTGTGTGATGCTATAATTAAGGAAGCATGATTACTAAATTAGTCTACTGATTGGTTTATCATAGTTCTGGGTGTAGATAATGGGAAGGCCCATCCCAGATGTGATTGGCACCAACCGAAAGATATGTAGCCTGGATGGATATAAAGGGACAGAAAAAAGGTAAGGCTGTTACTGTTGTTGTCGCTGCCTCTGCTTCTGCTCTGTTGCCTTCTGCCCTCTTAAACTATTTCTCCTCAGTAAAGTCCCTCTGTACTGGGTCTAACTGTGGACTGAAACCTCTACAAACTGTGAGCTGAAATGAAACTTTCCTCCTTGAACTTTAGGTATCAAGTATTTTGACTCAGCAATGAGGAAAGTGACTAAGACAGATGGTATCTAAATGTAGTTTTGATTTGCATTTGTTTAATGGCCAGAAATTTTGAACATTTTTTTCATGTGTTTACTGGCAAGTTGTGCTTCTAAGAGGTGTCCATTCATTTCAGTTTCCTATTTTGCGGTTGGGTCTTTTATTTTGGGAGAGTACTAATTTCTTTTTAGTTCTTTATGTTCTCTAGATGTTATCCCTCTGCACAAGAAATAGCTGGCAAAAGATTTTCCTGTTCTGTTGGTTGTCTCTCCACTCTGTTGGTTGTTTCCTTTGCTGTGCAGAAGCTCTTTAATTTGATATAATTCCATTTGTTGATTCTAGATGTTGTTTCTTGTACCATTAAGTTTCTGTTCAGAAAGTCCTTGCCTACATTTATGTCTTCTCTTCCAACAGATTAAGTATTTCTGTTTTAACATTTAGCTCTTCATTCCATTTTGATTTCAGTTTAGTACACGGTAAAATACATGGGTCCAGCCTCAATCTTCTACATGTGACTATCCAGTTTTCCCAAGATAATTTATTAAGGAGGCTATCTTCCCTCCAGTGTATGTCTTTGGACCCTTTGCCAAAGATCAAATAGTTACATGTGCCTGGGATTGTTTCTGTTTTCCCTGTTCTGTCCCATTGATCCACATACCTATTTTTCTATCAGTACTATGCTGTTTTAATCCCTGGAGATTTGTAGTGTAACTTTAAATCTGGGATTTTGATACCTCCTGCTTTGCTTTTGTTATCCAGGATTACTTTTCTGTGTATTACTTTTCTGCTATTCTGTGTCTCTTCTGGTTCGATATGAGTTTTAGCATTGCTTTCTCTAAATTTGTGAGAAATTATATTGGTATTTTGACTGAAACTGCATTAAATCCTTATACGTTTTGCAAATATAGACATTTTGATTATATTCATTCTGTTATCCAAGAACAGGGGATTTCTATTTTTTCCTGTCCTCAACTTCCTTTATCAGAGTGATGTAATTTTCACTGTAGATGTCTTTTACTTCCTTGGTTAGGTTAACTTGTAAGCATTTAATTTTCCTTGTTGCTGTTGTGGATGCTATCATTTTTCTAGTTTCTTTCTCAGTGAGCATATTATTAGTACATAGGAACACTACTGAATTTTGTGTGTTTATTTTGTATCCTTGTGACATTTCTGAATCTGATTATTAATTGTAACAGTCTTTTGGTGGAATTGTTTGTGTTTTATAAGCAGAGGATCATGTCACCTGCAAATAATGAATCTTATCAAGGGCTTTTTCCACATCTATTTAGATGATCTTGTGATTTGTGTTCTTGCTTCTGTTTACATGATGAATTACACTGATTGATTTGCCTATGTTAAACCATTCTTGTATTCCTGGGATTAAGCCTATTTAGTGAATGGCATATGATCTTATTGGTGATTTGCTGCATTCTGTTTGCCAGTGTCTTTTGCATCTGTTCATCAGAGAGATTGTCATGTAGCTGTCTTTTTAAATTGGATCTGCATCTCTTTTTGGGATCAAGGTAATGCTAGCTTCCAACAGTGAATTTGGGGGCACTCCTTTCTTCTCAAGAAGAGTATTGGTGTTAGGTCTACAATGAAGTTCTTATAGAATTCAGCAGTAAATTCATCATGTCCTAGGCTTTACTTGGTTGGTGGTTATTTTCGTACTACTTCAATTTCATTTACTGTTGTTGAATTATTGAAGATTTTCATGTCTTTTCAGTTCAGTTTTGGTAATGCATATGTATCTGAGAGTCTCACCATTTCTTTTGAGTTCTCCAATTTTTTGGTGCATAGGTTTATGAAGTAGTTGCTAATAATTTTCTGGATTTTGGTGGTGTCTATTTTAATTTTTTTTCATTTCTAATTGCACTGATTCTAATTTCTTCTGTGAGTCATTGATTATTCAAGAATGTGTTGTTTAATTTTCATACTTTGCATACTTTCTGTGATTTGATATTGATTTCTAGTTTCATTGCATGGTGATCTGGTAATATGCATGATAAAATTTGGATTCTTTTGGATTTACTTAAATATGCTTTTTTAGTTAGAATCTTATCTGTTTTGGAGAAAGTACTATGTGCTGCCAAAAAGTGTGTATTTTGTTGTCATTGATTAAAACACTGTAGACATCTATTAAGTCCACTTGTTAAAAGGTTTGATTTGACTCATATTTCTTTGTTAATTTTTTGTTTGATATAGTTGATATATTTGTGATAGGAGTATTGAGATCCTTCATTAGAATTCTAATGGTGTTTATCTGATACAGGTTCACTTTATAAATCTTATTTTATAAGATTTATAAAGTTAGGTGAATAATGGTTTGTTGCATAAATGCTTATAACTGATATCTCTTCTTGATGGATAATTCCATTAACAAATATATGTCCTTCCTTGTCTCTTTTGATTAGCATTTGCTTAAAGTCTGCTTTATCTGAGAATGGGACAACAAATTCAGGTTGCTTTTAGTTTCCTGATTCATGGAATATTGTTTTCTATCCTTCCACTTTTAGTCTATGAATTTCTTTTTTCATTAAATGTGTTTCTTGTATACAGCACACCATTGAATGTTGTTTCTTGATCCATTCTGATAATCTGGCAATTTTGGTCCATTCACATCGATAGTGATAATTGATATTGACTTATTCCTGTTGCTGTATCATTCACTTGTTGCTGTTTTGCTTTCTTTTCCTTCAATTTATTTGTCAGCCCAACCTTATATATTCCTTCTATTGGACATTTTGGCAATGTTGGCTTCCTTTGTCTCTGTCTAAATTGACCTTGAAAATTTTTGGAGGTGTTGGTTTGGTGGTTATAAATTTCATTAGGCACTCCTTATCATGGAAATAACTTATTTCCCTATCAATTTTGAAAGATAATTTTACAGAATATATCCATCTGGGTTGGAAAGTGTTTGCACTTA
Source organism: Hydrochoerus hydrochaeris (assembly GCA_004027455.1). Taxonomy (NCBI): domain Eukaryota; kingdom Metazoa; phylum Chordata; class Mammalia; order Rodentia; family Hydrochaeridae; genus Hydrochoerus; species Hydrochoerus hydrochaeris. Next base: position 80,419 of record PVLA01007606.1, on the reverse strand, counting down.
AGGTTTGAAACATTTCATTCCAACCTCTCCTTGCCACTAAAGTTTGCATTGAAAAGTCTTTTGTAATTCTGATGGGTTTTCCTTTATAAGTGATTTATTGTTGTTCAATAGCTTTTTCTTGTGTTGGATTTCTGGTATTTTTTTTCTGATCTTGGATATTCAAGGTTCTATATGCCTCACTTGTCTGTGTGTTAAATTCTTTTTCCATGTCTGGAAAGTCTTCTGCTATTACTACATATGTTTTTTATGCCCTTTGTTCTGTCTTCCAATATTTTGCTAGTTCCATTTACTCATATTAATCCTCTTTGAGCTATCTAGCAGACCCTGAATCCATTTTTGTTGTTGTCTTGTTTTTTAAGGTATCTTTCATTAATCATTTGCTACCCACAGCGCTGTCTTCTAGCCTCACCCTGATTGCTTTTGCTGCCCATTCTTTCGACTGTATTTTTAATCTTCTGGATTTCTATTTGGAACTTTTTTATGGACTCACACTCTTTTCTGTTCTGAGTGTTCATGTTTTGCATCTTTTTCTTTATCTCCACTATATTTTTATTAATATCTTCTCTAGACTTTCCCATAGTTTGTTTCATTTGAGTTATTATCTGTTAACTGAATCTTCTTTGAACTTACCAGAACAGCTTGGACTCTTCTGTTTCCTCCATTGAAATCTTTTCAGACATTTTTGCTCTGTGGCTTATGATTTTCTTTCTCTTAATACTGTCTGGATCAACTTTGGAGGAATTAGCTATTTTTGGAGGCATTTTTGTTGCCTTGTTTCTCATACAGTATTTCTTTTTCTTTTTTATGTGTTTATTTTATGAGCTGGAGTTTATGGCTTCTTTGGCCCATTACCATGTCTTCAGGAATAAGCCACAGTATTATTTATGACCCCACCTGTGACAATGAGATATTGGCATGCAGAGAAAACCAATTGAGAGCATTAACTCTGTTAGTGCAGCTATAGTAGTAAATTCAGTGACAACAATGGCATCAAAGATAAACTGGATAATGACCAATGCTAAGAACCACTCATGAGCCATCCTGAACCAGAACAAAAAGTCTATGACTTTAGTGTAGACTTAGGATATCTAGATGGTCATCTATAGTAAATCAGACCACTAGTTTCTGCTGGATGTCAACAGTAGTACAAAATCTCAAGCAGACTACTGGACTAAATTCCATCTCCTTCAGATCTGCCCTTTAGAGACTATACCTGCCCAACCTGGCTGCCCACCACAAAATACAAACCCTGTGTTCTTCCTGGCCTGAATTTGAGCTTCTCGGTGGACCTCAGGAGATCTCTGTCTACCTCCCCCGCCCCTCCAATCCTGTCTCCCAAAGCTTTCTCTCTCCTGGTCTCTGTTGGGTAACACTTCAGTCCTGGAGTGAAGCTCTCCTCCTGAGTGTTGGTCTTATCCTCAGTCAGGTTACCGTTGGTTGGTTGTCACCTCTACTGCCCTGTGCCATGGGGTTTGCAAGTGCCCATGTCAACAACAGAGGTGGAGAGGGGCCCTCTTTCCTCTCCCAGGGGTCCTGTGAGGCTCTGGTGTTGGTGGCAGGGATGGAGCCTCCCTCCTCTCTCAGGAGGCTACAAAGCTCTGGTCTACACTTTTTATTTCTTGCACAATGCCTAACATTCTCTTCAAAAAATATGAAATCTCTGTCATAAAGCAACAGAGCAAAAATCCTCTTCACTCGGTGTCTCGCTCACATTGCTACCTTAACTGAAGTTAAATCTTTTAAAGACTGCAATTTAAATACTGTAGGCCTGTCGGTAGTTCTTATCTCTCAAACAGATTGCTTTCAACTAATCTGAAAGATGAAAAAACCTGTTTCTATAGGTCTGCTTAGGTTGCTATTGCTATGTAATGAACCACACTAAAATTTACTGGCATAAAACCACCATTTTATCATGATCGTGGATTCTGTGGGACATGAATTTGAACAGGCAAGGTACCGTGGGGAAACTTTGTCTCTTTTCTGTGACATCTTGGGCTTCAAGTTGAAAGACTGAAGCTGGAGTCACTTGACCTTTGGGAGTGACTTGATAGCTGAGGCAAAAATAACTGAGAGATCCCTTCACCTGTATATCTAGTGGTTGATACTGAAAGTTGGCTGATATTTCATCTAAGGCTATTGAGCCAGGTACTAGCTAAAGGCAAGTGACTACCATTGGACCCAGTTCCAGAATAGAGGGCAGAGACTCCTGGCTCTTCATAAGAGGATGTCAAAGAATTTGCAGACATATTTAAAAATCATCATAATATTCTCTTAACTCTGCTGCTCTAATGAAGTAGGATTTATAAACCTGGAACCTGTTTCCTCTTTGTGCACGCAAATAGCCCACTTAGGGGAGAATTTGCATGTATCCTCTAAATTATCTAAGAGCATGTTCAGTCAAATTTGAACAGCTTAGATATAAACCAAGATATTTGCTTATTTTACCAGTTCTATTCCTTTAAATGGTGATTATTTTTATGACCACTAAATATAAAAGTACTTATCATAAATAATTTATATAATTCATTTTACCACTAAATAAATGTTCTCTAAAGAGAATTTTGTTATCTATTGCTACATAGCAAATTTCTCTACAACTTAGTTGCTTGAAACAACAAAATCTTATTATTTTGTAGCCTCTGTTGGTCCAAAATTTGTAAACAGCTTAGCTTACTGGCTCTGTCTGAGGTCTTTCCATGAGTGAAAGTTAAAATATTGGTCTGAACAAGTATCACCTGAAGGCTTGAACAGGAAGGATCTACTTCCAGCATGGCTCAGTCATAGCTAGTGGCAGAAGGCACAGGTTTCTCACACTTGGGTCTTCTCTTAGGACTGTTTCTGTGTCCTCGTGGCATGACACTGGCTGCTTCCAGAATAATCAATCCAAGAAAGAGAGACCAAAAGGATATCTTCAGTACCTTTATGCCCTAGTCCTTACAGGTGGCATACTTTACCTCTACCGTATTCTCTCACTGGAAGTGTGTTAGTAAGTCCAGTACATAGTCCATAGAAAAAGAATCAAGCTCCGGCTCTTCTTCCCAATTTTCCATAGTGCATACTGGTGATAGGGATGAGTGGGTTTTATTTTGGTAGATTTCCACATGAGCATAGCATCACCCATCACCCCTCTTGCCCTGTTATCCTCTATTTTTGTGCCAGTAGCATGCTGTTTTTGTTACTACGGCTTTGTAGCATCATTTGAAATCAAGTTGATAAGGATTCTTTTGACTGTTCTGGGTCTTTTTGTATTTCCATATAAATTTTAGAATAATTTTTGCTAGCCCTGTGAAGACTATCATGGACATTTTGATGGAGATTGCATAGAATCTGTAAATCATTTTTGTTGATGTGGCCATTTTAACAATATTATAAATTCTCCCAAGCCACAAACATGGGGGAGATTTTCATCTTTTAATGTCTTTTTCAATTTCTTTTTTTTTTTGATTCTATGAAATGTTCATTGAAAATGTCTTGCACATTGGTTAGATTGATCCCTGAGTAATTTTTGAAGTTACTGTGAGAGGGATTGATTTTCTGATTTCTTTCTCCACTGGTTCATTACTGGTGTATAGAAAAGGTATTGATTTTCTAGTGTTGATGTTATACCTTGCTACTTTGCTGAATTTATCTGGTCTAACAGTGGAATTTTAGCATGTTCAGGGTATAGGATTATATTATCTGCAAACAAGGATTATTTTACTTCTTCCTTTCCTATTTGTATTCTTTTTGTTATTTTCTGTTACCTAACTGCTATATTTAAAATTTCAGAAACAATACTGAACAAAAGGCTAGAGATCAGAGCTGAAATTAATGAAACAGACTGAAACTCCAAGACATAGAATCAATTGTAGCATCAGTCTACATCTGCCTTGCTTCTCAGAGGAAATAGTTTCAATTTTCTATCACTCAGAATTATATTGGTTGTGGCTTTGTCACATACGGCCTGTAGCATACTGAGGCATGATCCTTCAGTTCCTCGTTTCTTCAAGGCTTTCATCATGAAGTGTGTAATTTTGCCAAAAGTTTTTTTTTTTTCTGATTCAGTTGAGATAATCATGATTTTTTAATCCTTGATTCTATTTGTGTGATGTACTATGTTGATTCGTGTATCCTGAACTGTCCTTGTTTTCTGAATGTTGTATGAGTACACTTAATTTGCAAGTACTTTCTTATGAATTCTTCAGTTTATGTTCATCAAGGATATTGATCTATAGCAGGGATGATTAGCCCATGGCACACATGCTACAGTAGGCTGTTTGTTATCATTGAAAGCTTCAAAAGGTTTGGCATCACTGGTCTATAGTTTGTTTGTTTGTTTTTTAAATGTGACCTTGTCCAGTGTTTTATCAGAATAATGTTGGAATGGTGGAATTTGGAAGCACTCACTTTCTTTCTATTTCACAGTCTAGTTTGGGGAATACTGGTGTTCTTTAAAGGTGTGGTAAAGTTTAGTAGTAAACTCATTTGGTCCTCAGCTTTTATTTTTGGTGAGACTTAATGACTACTTCAATCTCATTGCTTGTTATTGATCCGTTTAGGATTCTGAATCTTTCTGGTAACATTTTGGTAAATCATATATGTCTAGAAATTTATCCATTTCTTCTGGATTCTCCAATGTATTAGAATATAGGTTTTCAAAGTAGTCCTCAGTAATCCTTCACTTTTTAGTGGTATCTGTTATGACCTACTGATATGACTTCTATCTAAACCTCATGTGGTCATAGGTGGGAACCTGGGGGGTGGCCAGATCACAGGTGCATAGGACTGAATTATGGGCAGGATAACTGGATTAGTCACTGACTAGACTGGCATAGTTCTGGATATGGCTGGATGGATTTAGTGAAGACAGAAGCCCTACCTGGGTGGGAGTGGCACCAACCAATAGACTTGTAGCCTGGATAGAATGAAAAGCAGAAGAGAGACTCACTGTTGCTACTTCCTGCCTGTCTTGTCATGGAATGTTTCTCCTCTGCCACACCCCTCCGCCATGCTGCAATGCTACCATGCTACCATGCACCACGCTGCCGTGCCTTAGAGTCAGCCAACTATGGACTGAAACCCATATAAACTACGAGCTAAAATAAACTTTTCTCCTCTTTCCTTCATAGGTGGGGCTTTTGGGAAGTGGCCATATCCCGGATGTGTGGTACTAAATTATAGGTGCATGATACCTGGATTGGGTGTGTGTGAATGTATTTACTGAAGAGAAAAAACCACCCTGGGCATGAGTGGCATCAAATCATAGGCTTACAGCCTGAATGATAAGAAGTGAAAGGGCGACTCTGCTTTTTACTGCCTGCCTCGCAATTGACCGTTTCACTTCAGCCATGCACTGCTGCCATGTCACCATGTCTTGGAGCCAACCGACTATATACTGAAACTGTGAGCTCAAGTAAACTTTTCTCCTTTAACTGGTGGGTGTTGGGTATTTTGTCTCAGCAATGAAAAAGTAAGACATATATCCCTTTTTCATCTCTAATTGTGTTGACTCTTTTTTGGCCTTTTGTTAGTTTGGTAAAAGATTTATCAACTTTGTTTATCTTCTCAAAGAACCAACTCTCATTTCATTGGTTCTATGTCTTATATTTTCAGTCTGTTTCATTAATTTCAGCTCTGATCTCTATTTTTTTTCCCTTCTGTTTGGCTTTGTTTCAGTTTGTTCTTATTTGCCCAGAAACTTGTGGTGCATCATTACATTACTTGTTTTAGACCTTTCTGATTTTTTTATATTGTCATTCTTACCTACAAATGTCCCTCTTAGAATGACCTTTGCTGTATCTTAAAAATTATGGTATGCTGTATTTCCATTTTCCTTTGTTTCCTGGACCCTTAAAATATCCGACCTGATTTCTTCAATGAACTACAGATCATTAAAAAGTAAATTGCTCATTCTCCATGTGTTTGTATAGTTTCTGTGGGTTCTCTTGCTATTGGTATCTAATTTCCATTATAACCTGATAATAGGCAAAAAATTACTTCAATTATTTGAATTTGCTAAGGCTTCCTTTTTACATCCTAAACTATGATCTATTTTGTAGAATATTGCCTGAGCTGCTGAGAAGAATGTATATTCTGTAGTCATTGGATGGAATGTTCTGTAGATATCTGTTAAATCCACTTTTTTTAATGGTATAGTTTAACTCTGCTGTTTCTCTGTTGGTCTTTTGTCTGGATGACCCATCTATTGATAAAAGTGGAACATTATATGCATCCCTTTTTGTTGATTAGTGTTTGTTTTATAAAGCTGCATGTATCAATGATTGATACACACATATTTACAATTGCTGTATTCTCTCAGTGGATTATTTCAACTACCAATATATATTGGCCTTCTTTGTCTCATCTCACTAATTTTGTTTTGAAGTCTGCTTTGTCAGATAGGAGGAGAACTAGTCTTGCTTGCTATGATTCCATTTGCATTACATATTTTTCCCATTCTTTCACTTTCAGAATGTGTATGTCTTTGCTAGTGATGTGTTTCCTACAAATAGCAAAAAATTAGGCCTCTCTTTAATTCAATATGACAAACATTGTCTTTTAATTTGTTTTTCTTGTTTATTTTCTAATTTTTAATAGCTGTGTGTAGGATTCCTTTAAGTATTTTCTGCAGTGTTGGCCTAGTGGTTATGAATTTCTTTAGTTCATGCTTATATTCAATGGTCTTTATTTCTCTTTCAATTTTGAAGGACAGCTATTCTGAGTTGACAGTTATTTTCTTTCAAAGCTTGAAATCCATAGCTCCATGCCTTTCTAATTTCTTGGGTTTCTGCAGAGAAGAGTTAAATTATTCTGAGGGATTTCTTCCTTTGCTGCTTTAATATTTTTTCCTTGTTTTGTATGCTTGCCATTTTAACTATAATGTGATGTGGGGAGGTTCCTTTCTTATCATGTTCATCTGGGATTCTGAATGCCTCCTATATGGGGTATATATATATCTTCCCCAAGATTATGGAAGTTTTCCACTATCATTTCATTAAAAATGTTTTCTATACCATTATTCTAAATCTCTGCACCCTATTCTACACCAAAAGTTCATAAGTTTGATCTTTTAACTGTACTCTGAGGTTCTAGATTTTGCTTTGTTCATAATTTCTGGTGTTTTCTTTGTTTTTTTGTGTCTGGGTGTAAGTGTTCTTCAACATTATCCTTAAGTACTGAAATTCAGTCTTTGCCTTGGTCCTGTCTATTGGTGAGGCTTTACACTAAATTTTTGTTTGCCTTTTGTGCTTTTCATTTCCAGAATTTCTATTTTTCTTCAGTCTTCATCTCTTTGACTAATTGCTCTGTCATAACATGTAATGCCTTCAGATTTCATTCAGTCACTTATTTGTATACTCGTTGAAATCATTAGTTATTTTATAACAGTGTGTTTTTAATTCTTTGTCTGGCATTACATCCAGATATTGATATCATTAGCTTCAGTTACTGATGAATTATGAAAATTTTGAGGAATCACATTGCCTTATTTTTTCAAATTGTGTTTCTGTATTGAGATTAGTGGTTCTGTTCAGATGTACTCTGAAACTCTTCTTAATGTCCAGCCCTCTTTTGGAGGCTTGGTCTTTAGAGTCAGTCAAAGAATGCAAACAGAGAGAGCCACCCCCGAGATCTGGCCACAGCCATGCTGGAACCCAGGAGGCTGCATAAAGGAGCAATTTGCCCACCACCCTCTTGGTAAGCGCCTCCCTCCAGCGTGAGCCAGAAAGAGATCCAGTAGTCTCCTGTGAGCCTACCGCATTAGCAACTGGGGACAGAGGTTTGAGCATCTCTTGGGAGGATTACTGTATACAATATAGCAAATATGGGGGGGGTCTCCTCTATCTTCTCTTTGAAAGCAAGTGTTGTTTTCAGTTTTGTTTCATTATGATTAATTGCCTTACTCTATTCAATATTCTATTTCAATTTTTTTATAATGTTCTGTTGTTGATTTGATTTTGCTATACCTAATTGACTAGACAACTATTGTAAAGATAATGAGATATACTATGGTACCTATTACTGTTATCCCAGTAACCTGCTATGAAGTCCTATACCAAATTCTCTGCACTGTTTCAATTGGCTTTGTTCTGCCTTGTTCTGTTGTATTTCTACTACCTTTAAAATAAAAAAAAATTAAAAAAGAATGCAAACAAACTGTCAGTGACATAAAGACAAAATAAATATTGACTTACAGTAATAAACCAGTTAAAAGCAGTAACGATTACCAATACTAGAGAAATCAGCCATCATACTATGGCTTCAAAGACAAATCACAAATTGACATTCTGGAAAAACTAATGACAGCAACAACTATATCACCCTTAAAAATGGATGAGAGATCAGCAGTAATAATATAGACACAATGACATGTCAAATACTGACATACAGGAAAGAGTTACTAAAAGCAACATCACCATAACAATAGAAAAGAAATCTGCAATAATGGCATAAAATAAGTGAAACAGCTAAAAATTAATAAAGATTAGTAGTAATACTAATAAAACTACTAGGAATGTTAAAAGGGAAAAATGGAAGAAAAAAAAAGAAAGGTAAGGAAAATGTGAAGAAAAAAAAAAGTCCAATTAAAATTTTTAAAAAGTAAATAGTACTACATAAAAGTAACAGGAAAAAAGATGGCCAATCAGTGAGCAACAAAATGCAAAGCCTCCCAGGATAAACAAATCATATGCCAGAATAAAACAGCCTGGAGAGATACAGACAGAGGGAGATGGATCCTCTTGACACAGGAAGAAATTAAAATGTAAAAATCTTGTCAAACATGTCAGGACTAAACTGAAACAGCTAAAAATTATGGGACACAGCGTTTTCACTGTGATCTGCCATGTTTGCGCCAGCCTGAATTTTAGCCAGCTTGAATCTGTGCCCGCCAACAGAGCCTCCCAAACTCATTCCCGCCACCACTCATAGGAGCCACAGCAGCACTGAACTCAGGGGTTGGTGAGCCCAACAGAGAGCAGAGCTGGGGAAGGGACCTTCATTACTCCACAGTCAGTGCTGGGAATGAGACTCCCCCCATGGGATGTGCACAACCAAATGGGCGACATGTTAGAATGTGGCAGGAGGAGCCTGAACTGGGAGCGACAGTGACTTCAGTTGGTTGCTCCCTCCCCAGAGCAGATTCATGAATTTATTTGGACTGGGTCGCACCCCAGGCCAGGACCCAAAGAGCTGTCCCAAATTGATTCCCTGCACCTAGCACACACTAACCTGGTGAAGGCCCCTAAAGTTTGGCTGGCCCGGTGGGGAGGGGCAGGCATAGGCAGGCTTTGCTTACATCTTAGTGACAAGAGTAGGCAGGAGAGGATGGAGATCCCTCACCAGTATGCTTCGGAGGAACCATGGCAGACAGGGAAGGGTGCTGGGACTTCCACTGTACACCTGTGTGGAGGAAGCTGGGACCATGTCAGGAGAGAGAGGCAAGAGGAGGCCCCTAGCCCAGAACCCTGAGAGTACTGATCCAGGAGAGGGAAAAACAAGGGAGACTGAGGGTGGCAAACATGCAACATCAGACATGGCTTCAATGGACATTAAGAGATATCTTCGGGACCTTGTAGATGAGCTAAAAACTGAAATATTAAATCAGGTAAAGCAAGATATGAGTAGAGTAATAAAAGCAATGCTAAGCATCTCTCAGGAAGATACAGACAGTCCAACACAAACCCAGAAGGGTTTGGGACCATCGATCCTGGTGGCTGGGTACCTGCCCAGCCCCCTTGGCTAACTGGACTGGACTCCAGAGGTTTCTCGGGTTTGAGTGGACTGTGCCTAGTAACCTTCATTCAATAACAGACCAGCAGAAGGGGAAGCCAAGCCGGTGCTGCACACTGTGAGGTGAGTTGCAGAAATCCAGCACAGACCCAGAAGGGTTTGGAACCATCAATCCAGGCGGTTGGGTGCCTGCCCAGCTCCCTTGGGGCATTAGACTGGGCTCCAGAGGTTCCATGGGCTTGAGTGTGCTGTGCCCAGCAACCTTCATTCAACCAGGGTAACCAGGCCCATAAAAGGGGGGAGCCAAGCTGGTGCTGCCCCGCTAGGGAAAGCTTCAGAAAATTTCTGGAAACACGGAAATACAGGAAAATGACAAAACGAAAGACCAAAATACGATCTCAAACCCCCATCCCATCCCAAGAAATAGAAGCCATGTACATAGAAGAAAATGCTACACATACACCTGAAATGTATGAAATGATATCAACTGAAACAAAGAAGCAAGTATAGGAAGCTATAAGGGAACTCAAATCAGAAATATTCTCCCAGGTAAAAGAAGAAATGATAAAAGTAGTGAAAAAAATACTGAATGCACCCCAAAAAGACACAGCTAAACAATTAGAGGAACAAAGCAAAATGATAGAATCCCTGAATGAAGAGTTTAAGAGACAAACAATGCATTAAGCAGATTCAAAGAGATACACAGGAAATCAAAAACTCTAATGAAAATTGCAAAAACCGTCTCAACGAAAATGAAGATAGAATCTCAGACCTCGAAGATAAAATTGCAGCTAGTGAACAGGAAAGAAAAGATCTTCTAACAATAACAAGAAATAACAATTCAACAGCTTCAAGATGATGCAAAGAAAAACAATATAAGATTAATAGGGATAAAACAAAAAGAAGGGGAAAACACAAATGATATCAAGAGGCTATTTAAAGAAGTAATAGCTGAAAACTTCCCAAACATGAATATGGAAACTGACATATGGATTAGTGAGGCATATAGAACTCCAAATAGGCATAACCAAAACAAAACTACACCCAGACATATAATTATCACTATCCAAGAAATCCAACATAAGAACAGAATATTAAAAGCTGTTAGAGAGAAGAGATAGGTCACCTATAAAGGAAAGCCTATCACAATCACAGCAGACTTCTCAACACAAACAATGAAGTCAAGAAGAACATGGAGTGAAGTTTTTCAGAACCTTAAAGAAAACAACTTCCAACCCAGACTGATGTACCCTGCAAAACTGTCCTTCAAAATGGATGGAGAAATAAGATACTTCCATGACAAAGAACAGCTGAAGAACTTCATGATCATCAAACCAAACCTACAAAGAATACTGAAAGACATTCTAGATACACATGGGAAAAAACCACTAAGCAAGACAGACAATTACACAGAATGGAAAGTTAAGATACAACATCAGAAAGATAACATGTCAACAATAAACCAATATATGACAGTTGTAACAATTAATGTAAATGGCCTCAATTCACCAATTAAAAGAAACAGACTGGCAGAATGGATCAAGAAACAACATCCAAACATATGCTATCTACAAGAAACCCATCTAACCCAAAAGGAAACTCATAGACTGAAAGCCAAAGGATGGAAAACAATACTCCATGCAACAGGAACTCAAAATAAAGTGTGGGTAGCTATTCTGTTTGCAGACCATGTGAACTTCAAACCAAGAATGGTCCAAAGAGACAAAAAAGGTCACTACATACTAGTTAGGGAAAAACAACAAGAGGAAGAGATAACAATCTTAAATATATATGCACCAAATTCCAGAGCACCCAACTACACAAAGCAAGTATTAACAGAAATGAAAAATCAAATAGGTAATAACACAATTATAACAGGGGACTTTAACACACCATTGACACACAGGGATAGATCAACTAGCCAGAAAATCAGCAAAGAAAAAACAGAACTGAATCACACCTGTGAACAAATGGATTTGATAGACGTATACAGAGTGTTGCATCCAACAACATCAGGATATAGATTCCTCTTACCAGTACATGGGACATTCTCTAAAATAGACCATATACTAACCCACAGAACATATTTAAGTAAATGCAAAAGAATTGAAATTATGCATGTTATCAGATCATAGCACCATGAAAACGAAAATTAATGATAAAAGTAACTGCAAAAACTACACAAACACATGGAAATTAAATAATACACTCTTGACCAATCAGTGGGTCACAGAGGAAATTAAAGAAGAAATTAAACAATATCTACAAGCAAACAAAAATACAAATACAACTTACTGGAACCTGTGGGATGCAATGAAAGCAGTCCTCAGAGGAAAATTTATTGCACTGAGTTCCCACATTAGGAAAACAGAACAAACACAAATAAGCAACCTGATATTACACCTGAAACATCTAGAAAAAGAAGAGCAAGCCAAACCCAAAGCCAAAAGAAGGGAGGAAATTATAAAGATCAGAGCAGAAATTAATGCAATAGAGAGTCAGAAAACAATTCAAAGGATCAATGAACCAGAGTTCGTTCTTTGAAAGAATAAATAAAATTGACAAGCCCCTAGCCAATCTAATTTTAAAAAGGAAATAAAAGACTCAAATTCAAGCAATACAGAATGAAAAAGGAGAAATCACTACCGACCCTGTTGAAATACAGAAGATCATCAACAACTATTTCATAAACCTCTGTTCTCATAGGTTCAATAACACAGAAGAAATGGACAGATTCCTAGAAACATACAAACCACCAAAATTGGATCAAGAAGATGTAAAACTGCTGAACAACCCAATTTCTATGAATGAAATTGAAAATGTAATCAAGTCTCTACCAACAAAGAAGAGCCTAGGCCCAGACGGATTCACTGAAGAATTCTACAAGAAATACAAAGAAGACTTAATGCCAACACTCCTCAAACTCTACAAAGAAATTGAAAGGGAAGCAATTCTCCCTAAGTCATTCCTGGAAGTAAATATCACTCTAGTACCAAAACCTGAGAAAGACCCAACTAAAAAAGAGAACTACAGTCCAATCTCCCTAATGAACATAGATGCAAAAATTCTCAATAAAATATTGGCAAACAAGATGCAGCAAATCATCAAGAAGATTATACACTATGACTAAGTGGGATTCATCCCAGGCATGCAGGGATGGTTCAACATATGTAAATCAATAAATGTAACCCACCATATCAATAGAGCCAAAAGCAAGAATCACATGATCATTTCTATAGATGGAGAAAAAGCTTTTGATAAGATCCAACACCCATTCATGATAAGAACCTTATAGAGAATTGGAATAGATGGTCTCTACCTCAATATGATAAAGGCCATCTATGACAAACCAACAGCCAGTGTCATATTAAATGGCCAAAAACTGAAAGCCTTTACCTTAAAATCAGGCACAAGACAAGGATGTCCATTATCACTGCTCCTATTCAATATAGTACTGGAAATACTAGCCAGAGCAATTAGACAAGAAAGAGAAATAAAAGAAGTAAAAATAGGAAAAGAAGAAGTTAAACTATCATTATTTGCAGATGACATGATACTCTACATAGAAGACCCCCAAACCTCTGTTGAAAATCTCCTAGATATAATAAATAAATTTAGCTGGATACAAAGTCAATACTCAAAAATCAATAGCATTCTTATACACTAACAACAAAATCACTGAGGGAGGAATAAGAGAAGCCACACCCTTCACACTAGCATCCAAAAAATGAAATAGTTAGGAATTAATCTAATGAAAGATGTAAAAGAGTTGTACAGGGAAAATTATAATACCCTGAAAAAAGAAATCAAAGAGGACCTCAGAAAATGGAAAGACATCCCTTGTTCATGGATAGGAAGAATAAATAAATGATGTAAAAATGGCCATTCTCCCAAAATTGTTATACACATTCAATGCAATCCCAATGAAGATACCACTAGCATACCTCATAGGTCTAGAGAAATCACTCCTAAAATTCATCTGGAACCAGAAGAGACCTAGCATAGCAAAGGCAATTCTAAGCAACAAAGACAAGGCAGGAGGCATCACAATCCCTGACTTGAAGTTATACTACAAAGCTACTGTAGTAAAATCAACATGGTATTGGAATAAAAATAGACCTGAAGATCAATGGAATAGATTAGCAGATACATCTACAAGCACACTCAACCACCTTATCTTTGATAAAGGGGCCAAGCATGTTCACTGGAAGAACGACAGTCTCTTTAATAAATGGCGCTGGAAAAACTGGTTATGCATATGCCAAAAACTAAAATTAGACCCATGCCTATCACCATGTACTAAACTAAAATCCAAATGGATCAAAGATCTAAATATTAAAACAGAAAAACTAAATTTGTTGCAAGACAAAGTAAATCTTGAATCTTGAAGACATAGGTAGAGAACTCATGAACAAGAACCAAACTGCATGGGAAATACTTCCCAGAATCCATAACTGGGATCATATCTTATTTAAGAGTTTCTGCACATCCAAAGAATTTTCCAGCAGAGTGAAAAGAAAACCTACAAACTGGGAAAAAATCTTAGTGAACTGTCCCTCGACAAAGGACTTCTGTCTAGAACTTATAAAGAATTTAAAAAAATCAGACCCCTGAAATTCAAAGACCCAATCCAAAAATGGGCATCCAAGATGAATACACAGTTCTCAGATGAAGAAATACGAGTGGCAAATAAATACATGAAAAAATGTTCATCATCATTGGTCATTAGAAAAATGCAAATTAAAACCACACTGAGATACCATCTCACTCCAGAAAGAATGGCCAGGATCAACAAAACTACCAACAACAAATGCTGGAGAGGCTGTGGGGAAAAAGAACTCTTCTGCACTGTTGGTGGGAATGTAGACTGGTGCAACCACTGTGGAGGTCAATCTGGAGATTCCTCAAAAAGCTGGGGAGGAGGTCCCATTTGACCCAGCTATTCCACTCTTAGGCATATTCCCAGAAGATCTGAAAACATCTTACCACAGTGATATATGAGAACCCATGTTTATAGCGGCACAATTTGTAATAGCCAGATCTTGGAAACAACCTAAGTGCCCATCAACCAAGGAATAGATAAAAAAATTGTGGTACTTTTATACAATGGAGTACTACTCAGCTATAAAGAATGATCACATTGAGATATTTATAAATAAGTGGATACATCTTGAATATATACTCATAAGTGAAATAAATCAAACTCACATGTATAAATACCATATAGTCTCCCTAGTGTAAGAAATGGTAAGAGTACAGAAGATTTTATGGAAATCATGGTTCACCACTATACTGCTTTGATGTCTTATGTCTTCATTCATTGGTTCAAATGGTTTTATTCTGTTTTGTTTGATCTTAATATATGTGATAATATGAATAGTTACTTTGACGACAAGGCAGTATGGTAGCCACTGTTGATGTAATATCATCTTGCTCTGAAGTCCTACCATGCTTTTGTTTTTCTATTAGCATTGGTTCTATCACATTGTGTGTTATTGGATTTTAATATATATGATAGCAAAACCAATATTTTTATGGAAAATGAGTTAATATAGCAGCCATTGTTCATCTTTGATTATTTGGTTCAGAATGTCTTGGAATACTTCCATTCTCTTGAGTTGTTTTATTCTACTTTGTTATGTTTGACACTATTATGTGTAAAGCTAAGCTCAACTATTTCAAAGAAAGAGACATTATGATAGCTACTGTTAATATCCAGTTGTCTTGTTGTGAAATGCTGTGTTGCTTACATTGTTCTATTCTGATCTGCTTAGATCTGTCCTCTTTTGTTTTATTCTCTTTAGAAGAAAAAAAGGAAGATACAGACAGAAGAAGGGAGGAACACAAAAAAAGGAGAGAAACATTCTATAAAGAATATAAAGGAAATATAAAATACATGAAGCAGGTTCAAAGAGACTACCAAAAAACTAAAAACTCCATTGAAAGCTGGCAAAACTCCTTAAAAGAAAGAAGGATAGACTATCAAAACTTGAAGACAAGTTTGCATTGTGCAGTCATGAAAGGAAAGATCTCTTAAAAATAACAAGGAAATAGGCAGTAACAATACAAAGGCTAGAAGACAACAAGAGAATCTACAATTTAAGAATAAGAAATGTGAACAAAGAAGCAGGAATACAAACAGGCGAATTACAAAGGCTATTCATGGAAATAATTAAGGAAAACTTCCCAAGCATGGGAAAAGAAAATGACATTTGGTTATACGAGGCATACAGGACTCCAGCCACCTACAACCAAAACAGATCTACACCCAGACATAGAATAATCAAGATACCAGAAATTCAATATAAAAACAGAATATTAAAAGCCATCAGAGAAATGAAACAGATTACCTATAAAGGTAAGCCCATCAAGATCATGTCAGACTTCTCGACACAGACCATCAGATGAAGAAGAGCTTGGAGCAAAGTATTCCAAGCCCTGAAAGAAAATAACCTCCAGCCCAGATTGATGTACCCTGCAAAACTGTCACTAGAAATTAATGGAGAAACAAGATGCTTCCATGACAAAGAGGAACTGGGGGAATTTGTGACCACCAATCCAACCCTACAGAGAATACTGAAGGACATTCTAGAGAGGGAAAGAAAAAAAATACCAGGATTTTAGGAACAGTGGCAGAAAGGCCTCAATGAGTGGGGGCAGGCAGTAGAATGAAGGAGAAAATTAGACAAACAAAGGGAGAAAAATAGCAAAGCAGAAATGAGGCAGAGAATGATGGCTAGAATCTCTAACACAGATGGCCTTGATACACTATATTGCTAATAGTGTACCAGGATTTAAACCCACATTATTCATACCACTCTGCTTAGATTATATTCTGTTCTAGTCATTCTACCTGTACTAGATTTGAGGGCACAGACAGTTATCCCAAAAATAATAGGATATAGTATGGTAATCATCCTTAATTTCCTATTAACTTAATCTAAAGCTCTGTATAACTTACACTGTTTTACCATGACTGATTGTAATTACATCTGGTTTGTTAAATTGCTGTTTTGTATTAATAGATTTTATTCAAAGCTGTTATGATTGATAATATCAAGTCTGAGAGTATAAGCAACTGCACTGAAGATGATGAGATTCACTAGAATATCCACTACGGTTGATTATTACCTCCTGCCTTTGAAGTTTTATACTGTCTACAATGTTTTATTTTTACTAATGTTGTTATGTACTGCTATATTCAATTATACTGCTATATTCAACTATGCCTGATGATATAGACAATTCTATTGAAGATAATAAGAAACAACACAGTAATCATTGTAGATCACTTTGTACTGTGGTTTTATATGACTTTTTGGTTTCATGTTTTTATAGGAATTTGTTTTGTTTTGTCTTGCTATGTTTTGTTTTTCTATCTAATACAGAAAGGATATAAATACATGTAAAGACTCATGCATGTGTAGCTGTTTACACTCTCACTGTTTGAATATCTATTTTGTATGCTTTAATTTTGTAACTTGAATAACTATTTCTAAGAGGACAATATGCAATTTATCAACTAGTGATTTCTTATTGTTTTTGTTTTTTTTTTTAAATTCTGTATTATCTCTACCCTTTACATGCTTTTTCTCTTTAAGTAATAAAAAAAACAGCAAAAAAAAGTAACAGGAAAAAAACCAAGAAAACAAAAAAGAAAAGAGGAAAAATGAAATAAGCAACAAAAACAAAAGAAACAGGCCAAGTATGGTGGCATATGCCTATAATCCCAGTATTTGGGAGACTGAAGCAGGAGGATTGCTGTGAGTTCTAGGCCAGCCTGGGTTATCAAGTGAGTTCAAGGCCAGCCTGAACTGTATAGTGAAACCCTATCTCAAAGAGACAAAAATTTAAAAAAAAAAATTTTTTAAAAGGAAGGAAGGAAAAAAGGAACTGAGTCCCTAAGATTCTTTCACATTGAAGTACTTGGGTAGGTGGTTTCTTGCCAGAGCTCACCATGTTGGATACAAGGGAGTCAGAGGGAGTCACAGTTGGGCCCGCTGTGTTCCAGCCCCACATTTTGGTGTGCTGAATATGAGTTCTTCCCAATCTTTCCCACAGGGTAGACTCAGTCAATTACAATGTCAGCCTCTAGACTGTATTCACTCCAGGGGCTTTGAGTGCTTGTGTGTACCCTCCTGTGGCCTTAGAGCCACTATCCTCAACTAATTTTGAGGCCTGTAGACTTCTGAGGTGTCCCCTCCACTCACCCCAGAGACCTCTCCATCAGTACACTTCAGAAAATGGCAAATAGCCAAGCAGAGGCTTACCACTGGTCAGGCTGGTGGGTGGGGAAAGCAAATGGACTACTAAAGTTCTGTCCTGGAAGTAGGTAGCCAGAAGGGCCAGAGTGTCCACTGGGCTCGATCACAATGCTTTCAGACTCAGTCCCCTAAGAAAACTGCATGAGACCTTGCTTTGCTTTTCACTGCAGAGGAAAGAGTCACCGCATTCTCCAGAGCCTGAGCTCACCAATGCTTAGCTTCCTCAGGAGTTGTCTAACTGCAGCCTCCACCCCCACACACACCCACAGTGACTGTCTTTCATGGCAGCCTCCCACCTAGTCAAGGGGGTAGAGTCACTTCCAGATCCCCCCCGAGATGTGGCTTCCATAGTAGTTCAGTCTGAAACAATAAACCCCTCACCCAAATGGCTTCTGGTTATATCACTCCTAAATATGGTAAGCAATACAATGGATTGCTTTTCAAAAGCTACCCTACCATTTGGAGGGAGTCATTTTCAGAGTAAACCCCACATCCTCTTTGCAGCTTAGAATAACTGTGGGTTTTCCTAGGGTGAGAGTTGCCAGCCCGTCATTCCTTTCTGAGGCTGCAGGCGCTCTCCTGCCTTACCTTGTGTTTGGAGACTGGCCCCCCTCCCTGGGAACCAGGGTTAACATTCAAGACTGTTTTATTATTTTCTCTGCATTGTCCTATATTTCTCTATGATTTTTAGCTTTCCTGTCAGCTTTCTTGATCCCCAGGGTTCTTCTTCTCTTTCTTTTTGATAAGCTGTTGTTGCTGGGTGTCTGAATTCCAGGTCCCAGAGAGACTGTCAGACTCCAAGTCTTGATGGAGGCCCATTAAAGACTTGATTACATATTAAGACTACTAAAGGAATCTGAAGATTACTCTCACATTATCCTGGAAGGATCTGCTTTCAGATAGCTGCCCTTATTTGGGCAATCCATGTAGGAAACAAAGTTATTTCCATATGGGAAAGTATAAATCAATTTTTACTTTGTCATTCAGATAAGAAATGTACCTGGACTATTCTTTTCTATTCTGATTCTATCTTTATAAGATGGTAACTATGATTCTTGCCAATAAAAGCAAGGAAAGTGTTTTGTCTATTTTACTTTTCACAGGATTATGGTCACATCGTGGAAGTGTGGGTATTCCTATGCTCATTCTAATCACATCGTTAACATGAGAGGAAGTTTAACCACCCAAGTTGTCACACAGGTGTGTTCTTTCTTATACTCCTTTCTATTGCATGTATTTCAAAACTCCAAACTTGAACAGTCAGAATGACAGATGAGACTGTGCTTGAGGCCAAAGTTGTACATAAGATGCAGAAAAATTACCATCTTCAAAATACAAAATTCAGTGAAGTAAAATGCAGACTTAAGTGACTGTTTCTCATCTTTGGTGAAGCATAACAGAAAAGATGCAATGACTCATTTATCTAAGAAAAGGAAGCTTAAGTGGCTCCCAATCTGGATATCTCCAAGGAAGATATCTTTCCTGCAATCCCTAATGTGGGAAAGCTAGGTCACTGAAAGAAGGGGTGCGGGATGCTGCTCCCTTCAAAGAAAAAGGGTTGAATTGTATCTGGTCCTGGATGCAATTCAACTTGACTACTGAGCAGTAAAGATAAATTGAACCCACAGAGAAAACTGAAAATTGCATTTTCCTGGCAAGTCCTTCAATGGGCTTAGTGTGTTTAGATTTACAGCAGGGGGTGGGGGTAGTGGTAGGTAATGGCTTTCTCTGCCTTGATTTTTCACAGTTTTGCTTTTCCAGGACTGAATTTTCCATCTGGCTTAACCAGAGCCGGAGGTTGTTGAATCCCACAGAGCCAACAGGTTCAACTTGAGCTGGCTGGAGCACGCATAGAACTGGGAAAGACAAATTTTCTCCTTTCTGCTCAGACCAAAGCCCTTAAAGAGAAAACACCCTGTTCTTCCAACTCTAAAGACACCACCACAGGGAAGAAACAAAACAGAAGGCTCAGGGGGATTTTTGCATTCAAGAATCTGGCCGGATGCCAGTGTTGAATGGAAGCATGTTACCAAACAGACCTGTTTTCTATCCCAGGTCCTGGGATATCTAGATCAGAGAAGGCTAGAATGATTTCAACTCCAGAAGCCCCAGAGCAGAGGTGGAAGAGAAGTATAAAGTTTACAGATGTTTGCAAAGAGTTCAAAGAGAGTAGAGCACAAGTAGACCCAGGTTTCTGGCAGAAATGACAAAGGGACATTACAACAGAAGGTAGCAAGATCAGGTCAGGTCATAAACAGTCTTGGAGTACAAGCTACCAGGGGTGGTTTCAGCTCAGGAAAGTCAGCTCTTGCCAGTATAACACATAGGCTGCCCCTCACTGGTGCTAACTAGGAAAAAGGAAGACAATAGGGAAAAGGCAGAACTAACTGAACTTAGTTACAAAGACTGAGAAAACAGAGACTTTTTTCAGAAACAATTAAGGTTGCATGGTGCTAAGTAACCTAAGTTGCACTATAAAAATATTATATATTTCTTGCACACTCGAATTTCTGGCTTGACAAACTATGTGTGATTCTTTGCTACTTTTATGCCTTGTCCTCTGTCATTACTGTGCGGAGGGACGTGGCTGCTTGGCATTAGTGTGTCTCTCAGCTACTCAAGAAATGGCCACTGATATATAATATGAAGTTACACTACCTGAAAGTCTTCTAGACCAGAGGTCAGAAAAAACTTTCTGTGATGGGCTAGACAATAAATATTTTAAGCTTTTCCAACTGTGCAGTCTCTGCTGTAACTCCTCATCTCTGCCATGGAGGTGCAAAAGCAGCCATGCACCTTGGGTAACTGAGTGGGTCAGGCTATGTTCCAATAGAATTTTACTGATGGACACAAATCCAAATTTCATCTAATTTTTCTATTTAACAAAAGTATTATCTGACATTTTTCTGGCATGTAAAAATATAAAAGCTGTTCTAAGCTCAAAGGCCATTTTAAATTGAACATTGATCTCTACACCATGGGTGGAACAAATTATTTATTAAAGTTCCTGGTTTTGGGTACCAAAGGATGCTTAGGGAAGTGCCTAAGAGGTAAAGACTACCCAGGAAACATAGAATCTTCCTTTCCTACATATTTCCATTTCCTCTGTTCTGTAGCTTTTTACATGACTTCAAGGCAAGTGACTAACTTGATGTCTGATTTAGAAAAGCCATAGCTCATCAACCACTGCTGTGGTAATAGAAGACATAAGCTAGGCTGTAAGATCTGGAAAACGGGGCCATTCTCTGTTTTTATTGCTCTTGTAGTGCTGAGGTCTAATATAGTGTCTGACACAGAATAGGCATTAGATCAGTGTTTGTTCAATTGATTGATTGATTGAAAGTTCTTTTCAGCACTTTTACAAAGGTTTTATCACTCTTAACATATGAGGCATAATTCTCACTTAACTAATCTCTGAATAGTGATCGAGAATTCAGAAGAACCACGGTGCATCAGTAGAAGACTTTCATAAATGGTAAAAATTCTGTGTTAGTCACTAGAAAACTGCAAAACCACTGTCAGCTTTGTTTGAAAGAGGACCTGTTTGCACCAAAAAGCCAAAGGAAATGCAGCTACAAATCAAAGATTTTTCCTGGGACTCACCCTGTGCATCTCTCCTGACTTAATTTCATGCCTTCCGTTTGGCTATGAAGGTGGTTTCTATCATTATGCCTGTGAAATGAAAAAGCTGCCTAGATAACAAGAGGCTGGGAAACTTACAAGGGACATGTGATGTGGGAGGAGCTGATGCTGAAAATGCTTCTCTGTTTTAAATTGGCAGTGTCTTTCCCTATTAAGCCACATAGCATCTAGGCAATATGGAGCAAGCCCAAGAGCAAACTGCACCGATTAAGGTGACTTAATTCAACATTTATTTGAATAAACTTCAAACCATTCCTTTTCAAGTTTTCTGTTCTTCTTCTTCTTCAAAAAAAATCCCAAGTAAATTTCTAAAGATGGAATGAACATGTGGGGGAATTTGCGATGACAACTAGTGTGCTGGTACCAAAAGAAGGCAAAAGAAAGGATCAAAGATTAGTTTCTCTAAGCTGGGTGGCACCTTGGCACTGAACCCTGGGAACAGATGCTGGCTGATTTGAATAAAAAAGAAGCAGAAGAAACCAAAGATAAGAAATAATTGGCTAAAAGATACAAAACCACACTTCTGACTAGGGATAATGAAGTTTTCCAAGCAGTGGTTAAAATAGCTGACTTTTAAAACCAACCTCAAAGAACACTAGGAAAAAGAGACATATTTGTAAATATTGTTCCCCAAATTTCAATTGTGAATTAAGACATGGTCAAAGAAGACATGACCCTTTCCAGTCTCAGCAGGAAAAATCAATCTTGCAGAAGCCTTTGTTTCTTGGAGAATGATGTCAGAACCCATCCCAGGAAAAAGAAAGATGTGTTTGCATTAAAGGTCACTTAAGGAAAATGTTGTTTGTAATGACATGGAAAGGCTTCCAGAGAAAAAGAGGAGTCAACTTGCTGTTTTAGAATCAAAGCAAAGAAAAAAATCTGGTTAAAAAAATTTAAATATTCTAAAAATTCTTTGAAACTTTGAGGGGAAAGAATCCAAGAATATCATTATAGAATAACTATGTTATATTAACTGTTAAAAGTATGCTGTGCACTTATGTGTATGTAATAAAAATAAGCAGAAGGTAAGAACTAACACTCACTCTCCTCTACCTCCTAATTGACCCTTAGTTAATTAGGCTCCTGGAAATATTCAGAGGTAAGAAATAATTCTAGCCAGTAATCAGAAGACCTGGAGTCCCATTTCAGCTCCATAATTTCTAAACCAAGAACTGGGACATATCATTTAATTTTTCAAAGCCTTAGTCTCCTACTAGCACAGGGAAGACCTTGACCATTCCTCGTGGGATTATCATTAAATGAACTTCCTGCATAAAGTGAACACATGGCAAGAACTCAATAGATGACATTTGAAGCTGTTGTATTTGAACTTAAATAGCTAAAGTGAGCACTTACTATGTATAAATCCTTCATTCGTATGGATCTGGTCTTCTCAATAGCTTTGTAATAAATGATAATTGTCATCTGCTTTATACAGATAAAGAAACTGAGGCTCAAAGACTATGAGAAGCTTGGTTATGGTGCAAATATAGACAGCTAAGTTAGGTAAAACACATTACTGACAGTCAGATGGGCTAGGCCCTTGAGGGAGTCAGTGCATAGGATGAGAACACATTACAGCTGTGGCTGGAGGCGCACCTGTTGAAGGCTGCATTTCAAGATAAGGACAGAATGGCCAGGCCTACATACTTCCCCAGGAGATGATTGTAGATAATTGGTATTGCCTAGACCAATAAATCCTAGATAGACATTGGTCACACAGGTGGGTGACTACGACCTCCTGATCCATCTCTTCCTAAAAAGGTCCTTGTTCTTTCCATGTACACTTGCTACTCAACCTGCTTCCCCACTGGATCAATATTGTCTAAACAGCTATACTTGTAATCTTATTAGTTGATCGTAGTTTTGGCCCACTTTGTATCCACCCTGTGACTTTGCTCTATAAAACTTCCTTTGAGAAGGGGGCTCCGTGGAGGCTCACTTTTGGGCCCCTTTCTATTTCGTTGAGCTATCTGTCTCAGTAAATTTTTCTTACTCTTAACCTCCATTGTTCTTTAAAATTTATTCTTCAATTTTGGGGAACATGAACTCAGTGTATCTGACATCTAGCAGGTTAGGAGTTAGATTACTTCCCCTGTATCATTTGGTGGTCCACACGAAAACACTGGAAGAAGGTAAGAGTTTACTTTTGTTTCATGATTTCTGGATTGTTACCTGTAAGGTGATCAATCAGAAATTGTCATCCTTGTTTGCCAGTTGAATCTGCCTTGAATTTTTATGTCTTGTCTTTTTTTACTCATTTATTTTTGTTAAAATGGTGATAGATTTAGGTTGAGAACATGAGATTATGTTTCTTTCATTGGACATTTTCCTTCTGCAGGCAAGGTCGTCTATGCTCCTTCTTGTATACGCTCCATTTGGACTTACTAGTTGCTACATTTCTTGGTGCTCCCCTTGCCTGACCTGTTTGACTTGCTTTGACTGTTGTCATTGCATTATCTTATCTTACACAGCAGCACTAAAGAAAGTAATGTTACAGCCAAGCAGCCTGGCTCTCAGCCCCTGCTTTTACCTGACCAAATATGGAGACTCAGAACTGACTGGACTTCTTCCTTTATGTTTCAGCCAGGACACAGGAAACAAGATGAGGAAATTTTCCTCTCTCAGTAGCATGGGGCAACCAGTGGTCTCATTCAGAAATGACAGTTTAAAACAATGGCCTTAAATAACAAAGATACAAAAACAAAGAACATTTCACGGGCTGGGAAGCATCAAAGGTTTTATTAAGTGGATCCATTAACTGTCTCTCAACCACCTTCTGAGGCATGTGCCACCATCTTTTCTGTTTTATGGAGACTAAGTTAACATGCAGAGTCATCAGTGCTCCAAGACTGCTCTCATTCACTGCACTACACAGCTGTTCCTCAGCATACACTGTGAATTGGTTCCAAAAGTCCCACCTCCCATCCAAAAATCTTTGGATGGTGAAGGTTATGTAAAATAGTCTATTTGCACATAACCTACCCACATCCTCCCCTATATTCTGAATCATCTCTGAATTACTTACAGAAATCCTGTGTAAATTGTTGTTATATGGTATCATGTGAGAAATACTGGGCAAGAAAAAAGCCCATAAATGTTCAGTGCAGATGCAGCTTTTTCTGGATGTTTTTGCTCTGTGGTTGATTGAATCTGTGCATGCAGATCCCCTCAACGTCAGAGTTGACTCCACAATCAGTCCGTTTGCTCCTGGCTTTCAGACGCCAGCCAACAACCCAGCGGGTGCTGCCTTGCTTAGGGACAGATGTGAGCAGGTGCTCAGCAATGTAGCTTCATGAAAAACTGTAAATTGAAGCTGGAAGAAAGGTGATATTGATTGACAGCTTATACTTTAAATAA
Source organism: Hydrochoerus hydrochaeris (assembly GCA_004027455.1). Lineage (NCBI taxonomy): Eukaryota > Metazoa > Chordata > Mammalia > Rodentia > Hydrochaeridae > Hydrochoerus > Hydrochoerus hydrochaeris. Next base: position 55,445 of record PVLA01007606.1, on the reverse strand, counting down.
ATTTTAAGTTAATAATACCCTAATTGGAGTTCCAAATTCTTGGACTTCACCAAAGGTAATAACAGGGGTCTGTGAGCTTTTTTTAATATTTCAAAATGCCTGTTAGTATGTCCCTAATCATATAAAATATAATCTTTATACATGGTAATTAAGTCTTAAAGAGGAAAACATTTACAGGAATATTTTACTGCTAGAATTGAGCAAGAGTTTGTGGATTCCTAATTTTGGAAATAAGTGAATTTTTGTCCTGGGAGAGTTGAAATAATCCCTCTAGATGTCTAATTTATTCTAACAGAGGAGATATCCTATTATCAAAAAGAATTCAACAAGGCTCAAAGACTTGTGGAAAGAAGTTTTCGGCAGACATGAAAGGCAATTTTGGCCATTTATTTAGAATTGCCAGTCAATATAGGAGCAAAAGAGGCATTTTTCTGCCAAATGGTTGAAGCTTGTGCCAGAATGATCCTGCTGTTTCTTAATTGTTCTAAAAGCTTGTAGCCAGCAATTTCTCTGCCAAGCCTGACCTCACTTTCATGTTTTTTATACTACATGAAGTGTCCCAGTCAGAGTAGGAAAATAAGAAATTATTTCCTTGTCTTTACTTTCTTTGGCATTCACCACATAATCTATGTAATAACTACCTATAACAAAATATATCAGCAGCCATCTCAAAACCTCGGGTACCTTTCTTTTCTGGTACAACTATCCTTCAATATTTTTAAACATGTGATTAATCTTTATGGCAATGCTTTATAATCCTTATTAAGGTAAGGGAAGAGAACCAATGCTTTCCAATTGTAGACAGAATCATGACAACTAGACATAAAAACCTATATGTGGGTAAGTTGCACATTTCTTTGTATGAAAGAAAACTCATAACTGTGTGTGCATGCCTGCACACCTGTATATGGAGATGGGGTGTAAAAGCTTGGCAAAAGATTTGCAGCATTCTATCTAGTTCCACTAATGAGCTCCCTTCTAAAGTGGGAAGTGAGTGAAATGAATGATCATTCGCTGAGAAGGTTTACTCTTGTATCTGTGTACCTCCATTACTTTTAATGCTTTACAATGAGCACATACTTTTTCATATCTTCTAAAGATTTTTAAGTTGAAAATAGGTGAGAAATATCCCACGTAATAAACAACCTTATAGGGCTGGGTATTTAGCTCAGTAGTATAAGCGCCTGCTTGGCAAGCCCAAGATTATGAGTTTGATCCCCGGTACAAAACAAAAACAACCTTATATACTTAATTCTGTTGAGTTCAAATTTTTAGAACAATTTTGAGACATTAGAAAAAACTATCTCCCTTCTGGAAGAGTGAGAGTGCTGTGCCACCTGAGTCTTGTGATAAAGACATTTTGCACAGTCTCTCTTGGAGGAATTCGCTCATGATTTGGGGGACTATGGGCTTCCACCCCATTTTTTTTTCTGCATGGACTTCTTTGAGGAGCAAAGTAAACAGTTCAAAAAAGGCAATGCACTCTTCATGATTTATTTGGATTTTTTTTTACATGTCGTTGATAGCACTTCATAATAAAATCAATTAGGGGATAAATAATCCACATGGCAAAGTCTTTTTATCCCACTAGGAATGTGACCAAGGTCAAGAAAAAGCAATACTATTCAAACTCTATCTTCTACTTAAAAGCTTTCTGGATTCATAAAACATATCTAACCTCTCTGAAACTGTTTTCTCTACCACAAAGTAGACTAATAAACTGGGCATGATGCCACACATGTAGTCTCGGCTTGGAAGATTGAGTTGGCAAGATCTTTTAAATCCATGACTTACTTGGACAACATCTCAAGAAAAAAGAGAAAATAAATAATTATGGGGTGAAGGGTTACATATAATGAGCCAGACATTGCATAATATCTGGATCACGATAGGTGATTAAGAGTTCCTAAGCTCATGTTTTTCTTGTGGTACTAAGAACAGAACTCATCACCTTTATAAAAAATTTCATTTTCTTTTTATTTTAAAGAAAATAAAACAAAAAAGAACAGAACAAAGAAAATCAGAACAAAACAATGCAAGCAACACAGCACTTCACAAGCAGACAATTAGATACCAACAGTAGCTACTATGTCTCTTTTCTTCGAAATAGTTGAGCATACCTTTACACACAATAATATCAAACATAACAAAATAGTATAAAATCTTTCAAAAGAATGAAAGCATTACAGGACTTCAAAACCAAATAACAGGAAATGAACAATGGCTACTATAATGTCTCATTTTCCTCAAAAAATTTGTCTACCACCACACATGATAAGATCAAATAAACCACAATAGGATAGAGCCAATCAAAACAGAAGGACAAAAGCATGGTAGGACTTCAAAACAAGACAATAGTAAATCAACAATGGCTACCATGTCTTGTTTTCTTCAAAATAGCTGCCCCTACCATCTGACAGCACAAAATCTAACAAAACAAAACAGAAACTTAACAAAACCAAACCTAACAAAGCCAAACATAACAAAATTACGTAAACAATATAAGAGTTCAAGATAAAACAATAAGAAATTGACATTAGTTTCCACCTTTCCCTCCCAGATATTTCCTCCCCTTTGCTCTTACATTAACTATTTTGCTTTTGAATCCCATTAACTCCTTCTGTTTCTTATGCTAGGGTTCATGCTTATGAGTTCAAACTGTTTCGGCCATGGACACGATCTCCAGTTACGTACAGGAGCCTTGAGATTATTCTACTTTATAGCTGGGTAGCTTTCCACTGTGTGAAAATACCATTTCTTTCTCATTCATTTTCAGTCTATGAATTTACTTTCCAGTTGTGTGTTTCCTGTATACAGTATATCAATGGATCTTGTTTCTTGATCCACTCTCCCTGTGTTTCTTTTTATTGCTGACCTGAGGCCATCTACATTAATGGTTACAACCAGCATACATTGGTTTGTCTCTGCCATGCTATCCCCCTGTTGTTGGCCCTCCACTTTTCCCCTTCATCAATTGCCTGTCCTGTTTGCTCCTCTGCTGCTGTTGGTCATTTTTATCTCTCTCTAGGATATCCTTCCACACTCTCTGTAGTTTTGGTATGGTGGTCATGAATTCCATCAGTTGTTCTTTATCATCAAAGTATCTTATTTTTCCATCAATTTCGAAAGATAGTTTTGCAGGGTAGATCAATCTGGAAATTGTTTTCTTTCAGAGTTTGAAACACTTCATTCCAAACTGTTCTTGACTTCATGGTTTGTGTTTATAAGTCTTCTGTGATTCTGATTGGTTTTCCTTTATAGATGATCTCTTTTCTCTAACAGCTTTTAATATTCTGTTCTTGGGCTGAATTTCTGGGATCTTGATTATTGTATGTCTGGGTGTAGATTTACTTTGGTTATGGCTAGGTGGAGTCCTATATGCCTCACTTATCTGCATGCCAGATCCATTTCTCATGTTTGGGAAGTTTTCTTCTATTACTTCTGTGAATATCCTTTTAATTTCATTTGTGTTGACTCCTGCTTCCTCACCTAAACATATCACTCTTAAATTATGCTTCTTTGCATCATCTTGCAGCCATTGAGTTGTTATTTCCTGATTCAATGTTATTTTTTAAAAATCTTTCCTTTCACGATCACTAGCTGCAATCCTATCTTCAAGGTTTGAGAGTCTATCTTCAGTCTCTTTCAAGCAAAACCGCTTTTGATTGAATTTTTAATTTCTTGAATCTGTTTCATGCATTGTAATTCCTTTCGACATTCATTCAAGGTTTCCATCATTTTCTTATGCTCCTCTTTCTTGTCTCTGTCTTCCTTAGACCTGGTGAACAATTCTTTGTTTCTGATTTCTTCTTTTACCTGAGACATTAATTCTGACTTGACTGCTTTTACAATCTCATGAAGTTGTTTCTTTACTTCAGTTGCTATCCTCTCAGAGATTTCAGTGTGACTTCTGTTTTTCTTCCATGACTGTATCTCCCAGACTTATTGTGTGTGGGCTAGAGGTCTCAGTTTGCCTTTTGCTCCTTTGTCTTGACACTCTTCTGGCTTCTGCACAAGAAGCTGGTTGTGGGGTCCCAGGCACTTCCCAGGTTGGCTGCCCCTAGACATTGTAAAGGGATGGAACAGCATCTGGGTTCCTCAAATTACAGATTTACAGGGAGGTGATAGGGCAAGGAGCAGGCTTCTCCAGAGCTATGTAGCTACACTGGGGCTTCACTGGTGATCAGGGGTACATGGAGGTTGGGCTGTTTCTCTCAGCCTGTGTGTCTACACTGGGACTCCCATGAGTGTCCCAGGGGTGTGTTTGTCTGAATCTGCTAGTGAGTGATGGCTGCCCGAGGGAACCAAAGGCCTCCAATGGTGGCCTACAGATGCTTAGGGCTTACTTATCTGTGTGACCCTGCTCCTGCTGGCTGACTGCAGGAAGGAGACTTCCAGTGGCAGCTCCCTGAAGGTGAAGGCAGATCTGCTGGTTCTCTCTGCCTATGCTGGCCTCCTGCAGGGCATGGCCTTTTGGCTGCGGTGCATAGCATTCAGAGGTGGATCTGTCTATCTCCCTTGGCCTGCACTGGGCATGCAGAGGAAAGGGCCTTCCGTTGGTGGTGCCCGGCAGGCAGAGGTGGATCTTCTGGCTCTCTCTGCTTGCGCTAGGCACGTAGAGGAAAGAGCCCTCCAGTGGCAGCGCCCCCATGACCTTTTTGTTGAAGTACATCCCCATTCATTTTTAAAAATTTTTTTTGAGACAGTTTTTCAATAAGTTCTTTAGGTTGGGCTTAAACTTGATATCCTCCTGCCTGAGCCTCCCAAAGTGCTGGGATTATAGGCGCATACCACCACATTCAGCTGATAGTTTTCTTTAAACTATGGGTCTTAATCTGTATAGAGATCCATAGTGGAAAAATTGAAATGTGGAAAACTGGCTGAATGTGGTGATGAGTCATTTTACTCATGATCTGGTCACTCTTACGTGTTTCCCATCTGGTGAGATCATGCCATCATGCTGCAAAAAAACCACTTGACATTTTATCTTACTGAGGAAGGCTCAGTAGTGTCAACTCTGCATATGAAACAACCAATGTGCAAAAACCAGAAAGAGGCACTTTTGTAGACTTATTTGCAACTGGGTTTTGTTTGTGACTGGACATGTCTAAGTCTGCCATTTTCTCAGATATTCTGTATCAGAAATGATAAAATATGCTACATTGCCGAATAGTTTCTCTAAGTGGCTAGACTTGGCTCTGGATGGTGAAAGCTAAACAAAGGAATAACACTTGGCACTTACTGGGCAACAGGCAAACTGGCAATCAAGGCGATCCAAAGAATGTACTCTGGCAGAAGTAAACCCCAACACCAACACCCCAAATTGTGATTGTTGAATGATAAGCTCTGTTGTCTCCATCATAACCCTGTGAAGACACCTCGGTATCTTTCATTTACATCATGTTTGTGATCAAGGTACCACATTAGACTCAATGGGGGTTGTCAAAAGACAGATAGGCATAGATCTTGCCCTCTATGAGCTCACAGTTTTGAAAACTACAGAATATCATCGCTCACTAGGCCATCTAAATCTCAAATGTACTGATTCTCAATCATCATTTTAAATAGTTTCCCTGGACACTGTTCTCTGTAATACTTCTACTACTAGCTGAGAAAGAGGGTATCCACTTGGAAAAGAGCTCTAAATTTTGTGACAAACCATCCAGAAGATTAAAAAAAGAAAGAAAGAGAGAGGCCCCAAAAGAAACTGTGGAACCATGATCCTGGGACAGCACTTCTCTCTTTATTTTGTACCTTTCACCTCTCAAATGGACCGCTGACAGCACCACATTCAGTCACTGTTGAGAGCTGTAACTCAACAAGAGTGTGGAGGGTATTGGGACACAGTTCAAGGAAGCCCGATTTAGGACTCAGTAGTTTCAAAGAGTGCAGCCCTTTCTCAACCTGCAGCATCTCCTGTCTAGCTCCTTGAGCCTGAACTTTTCTTCCCAAACTTGTTTGCTGTTATGTATGTCTATTTTCCCTTTGGTCTGCTTATCCTGAGACAGTAGGCTCCCTGACTGATCTTCCAGGAAACCCCTAGAGCCTAAGGAAATGGAGGAGCCTTAGTGCTCTAAGAAGTCACAAGTTAGATGCCAACGCTCCTCTGTCAACACACCCCAAAATCAGATCCTGTACACATCACCTTCCATACTCTTCCAGGCTTTTCACAACTCTCCACCCATAATGCCTGCCAATACCTCAAGCTTGCATTCCATTTTAAAGCTTTCACCTGGAAGTTTTGAGGCTCCAACACAAATTATAAGTTATTTACTTAGCCTGTGAGTCAGATGGTTTCCCTTCTCCAGCCTGTCTCCATGGCCAGTGGTGAGTCACTTTACTAGGCTTCGGGTGATGAGGAGGGAAAACTCTTATCACTGACAAAACGGTGATCATTTGGGCATTTTCATGCACATATTCAGACAGGTATTTTCAGAATGAGTTATGAAAATACTTTGGATTTCCAGTTTCCTCACTTGCAAGTATTTAAAATCTTGGGCTGGCAAGTTTTCTGAGTCTCAGTTTCCCTATCTGTGAAGTAGAGAAAATGACACCTACCTCTTCTATCCTGGGTGAAGTTACACAGACAAAGCACTAGGGATTGAGTTCAAACTCACGGAAATGATGATTCACAAAGATAAATGGTGAAAAACATAAAAATGTTTAGTATCAATAATCAAAGAGAAAGAGCAGAGATGCAGGCCAAGAAAAAATCAATAAAACTGCTAACAGCCAAAGCGACTCACTATAAAGTTAAATTTGAATACAACTGAATATCTTGAAATTTTCTGTTTCTACAACACTGAGGAAGGATTAGTAAGTGTTAGTTCTTCTTCCCCAAATCTTGACAGTACCACACACTTTCTAAAGTTCTCCCCTCCTTTCTTTCTTTCATTCTTTGCTTCCCATTATCTTAAATGAATGCTCTTTAATTTTTTTTCCTTTTTTCCTCAGTTGAATTGAAAGTTTAGAGGGCTGAAAAGAGAGTGGATTTGTGTCTTATAAATCTGCCAACTCACAATAAGAAGTTCTAGTACCTACACTTATACTTTTTAGGATTGATCACCAGAAAAGATGAAATGCGTGAACTGTAGAACTGATTCTGAAGTAACCTAAGACGAGTCTAACCATTCAAATCATAACTTCATGAACAGCATTTTACTGCCATCACTTCCTATTCCGGGGAGGAAAAGCCAACAACAATATTAGATGGCTTCCAAAAAATATTTTTTAAACCTTCTTTCCTGTGAAAATTATACTAGAGGAAAAATTTGTGCATAATTTTAATATCCTTCCCATTGTTTATTAAAAATTATTTTTGTTTGGCTTTTATACATTTATCCTAAAAGAAAGCTACAAAATGCTTGGGGGAGATTTAGAAAAATACTTAGAAGAAATTAAAATTATCCATAGTTGCATCAACCAAAAATAATATTTTTGATATTTTGAAGGATTTTATTCTTTAAATACTTTTATTTTATTTATTCTTATTTATTTATTATTTTTTGGTACTAGGAATCGAACTCAGGACCTTGCGATTGCCAAGCAGGTGTTGCGCCACTGAGCTATACCCCCAGCCTGCTGTTATTTTTAAAGTTAAGCACATATTTGCATATATCCTCTTATACTGTGAAGTTTTGATATGTTTTATGATTGTAATACATTATCATATAAACAGAAAACTTGAAAATATTGCATTATGTTCAACTTTAACAAATTGCCTATAGTCAATTCTTGATTGTTCCCAATTTTGTTGATTTTATTTGTCCTGTATCCTATCCCCTTCTTCCTCTTTGATTATGAGCAATTTCAAGTATCTTCATAAAATTACTAAGCATTAGTATTTGTGAGTGGTCTGTTCTAATCCTTTGTCTAGCAGTGACGGTGGTCAAGGTCACTGTCTGCATCCTGGCATTTGGGACTAAAAATGGTCAAAGCCATGGAGCTCAGAGACATGGGTATAGAAAAGAGTTGAGAGTACAGACTGCATCTCATCTCCAGCATTTATCTTCCTGATGCTGGCACTGCCTACATAGTATTGAAAAGAATTATTGTTAATGTGGATTTCCAAACGTATGTAGGCCTGGTGTGGAGCCTACACCAAATAGGAAGCTACCAAGTCCATAGCCCTGCTCAAGACAGCCTTAGGGACAGTCACAGGAGTGAAACTGTAGGAAGAATAACTAGAGGAGAACAAAATGGAGCCTTTAAAAAAATGTATCGATAGAAAATCATTCCTCCAGGAAGGAATTAACTTTCTTCTAGATAATTACCTTTTGCCTGAACCTTTAAGCTCAGCTCTCTGCACAAAAATCTTCAAAAGAAGAGAACAGGAAATAATCCTTACACTCCATGTCTCAGGTTGGGAGATGCACCAACCAGGACCTTCCCTGGTCTTCTTTCTGCAAAACGCTGATGACCAAATTAAGCAAGTAAGGTAGGGCAGTTATGGAATATAAATAAGAAAGTTTTAAAAAACAAAAATAAAATTAAAATTAAAAAATAGATAAGAATGTTGGCTCTATTTCTGAGGATAAAAACCAGTCATTTTACCTGTTGCTCTATAATATTCTCCAGTCTACATTCATACCACCCTGAACATGCCTGATCTCATCTGTAATATTCTCTAGGCTTTCCTCAGACATACTTCCTAGTTTTAATGCTTGATGACCTCCAAATTTGGGGGATGCATTCCTGAAGGCAGAGATAGAATCTTCTTTGGAACTCACTCTCCGCAGAGGCTGCCCAATGCTGTCCAACAAGGGATGGCCCAGAAGGAGTGTTATTTTGCTAGATGCTAGGCCCCTGGAGGATTAAATGGGCTAAGTCAAGGGTTAGGTCTACACCAGACATGTCAGTTCATGTCACTGCCCACGCAGTGTTTCTCCCACACCATATCACTGGCTAGAAGCCATTGTTCTCCCAGTGACCTCCCCTCTGGGTCACAAGCCCTCTCTCTCCTCCCAGTTCTCTTTTCCTCCCATTATCCACTCTGTTCTCTGAACAATGATGTAGATGGATGGCAATGCTATTCCTCCTTCTTAGAAGAATATGGCCTTACTTTAAAAGCTAAAACCAATCCTAAGAGATCAGAAATCTAGATGCTACTAGGTAACTGCTCTCCTAGTAACTAAGCACTAAGTTTTTTCCCCAGAGGGAAATCTAAGCAGTTTATTTCCATGGCTGCCTGTCTTCCAAGGGTAATTTCTTTCCCAAGTGGGTTTCCCCATCACCATCCCAAACAAACCAGTCTGTCTGGATTGAATGTCCCAGTCTTGTCTCTCACAGGATCCTGTCCTGTGACTCTATCATCATCACTGTAGAGTCACAGAGTGTAAATAACTCGTTTACTTATCTCTGTCTCCCATTAGACTAAGGTTGGGGCTATGCAGTCCTTTAACTTTTGTGTCACCAACCCTGAGAAGACACATAGCAGTTGATTGTTGCCTGAAAATATAAAAGAATGAATTATTCCCAGCTGCCTCTACTCCCTTAGGCTGCTATAAACTAACCTTCAACCTAAAAGATTCTTAAAGATAAGGACATTGAGGACTATTACATCAGCTTCTCTGTTATGGCTGCTATATTCTGTTTGCTGACTTATGTTAGCAATTCCATTACTTTTATTTTGGATTTGGATGCAAAACTAAAGTGTTACTTGAGTGAATGTGCTCCAATGTTAAGTATGGCTGGGCTGAGGATTTAGCTCAGCGGCATAAGCACCTGCCTTGCAAGCGTGCAGTTGTGAGTTCCATCCCTGGTACTGATAAAAAATAAATAAATAAATATTCTCAATCAAATGTTATGTATGGGGAATACTGCAGAGGACATAGAAGATAAAGGGCTCAGAAAAAAAATTGTTATACACACATATGCACACACATGTGCACATGCACAGACACATAGACCTTCAGACACCCAAAACATATGCACACTACTTTGTAACACCTAGGAAGCTCTATTTAGTAAAAAATAAATTCCAAAGTTAAGTTTTTCTTTCAAAGCAAGAAGTCCGAACATTCCAACCCCGTGGCCAAGCCAAGAAAGATGCTGCATGCCCGTGAAGATCTAAAGGAAAACTGAGAGCGACTGTGGCTTCTCCCTAGACCAGGGCATTTCTAAACACCGACTATGCAATAGAGTCACCTGGTGGGCTTTAAACACACTAGTGCCCAGGTAACACCTGAGACCAATTGCATCAGAATTTCTGGGAAAGAGAGCCAGGGAGGAGGTTTTTTTCCAGTATCCCAGGTCTTTCCAGGCTGTAGCCAGGCCTGAGAGTCACTGCTCTCAATTTTTCCTTTTGTAAGTTCTCTTGACCTCTTGGCTAAGAGCAAGTGTAAGCTCTCTCACTGAGCCCTACTATGTGCCAGGGATGTAGGAGGCAGTGTCTTTCCTTTGATGTATTAATATAAGATGATATACCATTGTTCTTGTACAGACTGGCTCTCGTCTTGAAAGGGAATTAATTCTATAAATCCTCATTAGTTACTCTCTAGTTGGGCCACTGTGTGAATAAAAAATGGGGTCTTGATAATCACTTGCTTAATATACATTCTTAATATATAATGAGCATATGTTAGTTCAATTATTTATATGAATATTGTCAACAAAACTAAATTGTTACCTGAAGCTACTCATAGATAAACTGTATGGAGTTTAATTTACACAATTTATATGTTATGGATACAAATGACTAACATTAGGAACACCACAGCATTTTCCCTCTACTGTTGTCCACTAAGTCCCTTCCTCCTCTTTCACTTTTTATACGCACAGGGTGTGGGGACTTACTCTTGCCTGAAAAGTAATTAGTCTACACTACAACCCTCAGTCTTCCAGGTCTTCTTGTAAGAATGGGGATGTGATTTATCTGCAGCCTGTGTAGACTTTCACATGGTGCGGTAGAGAGAAAGGATCAAAGGGCCACGGTGGCAGAGAACAAAGAGTAATTCCCCCAGACAAACCTCAGCAGAGGAGGTCACAGACATCAGAAATTGATAAATTATGTCACATTGACAAAGCCTTATCTTCTAGTGGGAGGAATGAAAAGGCTCCTTATGTCTATGGAGATTTAACATCCATTTCATCTAATTCCTTCTTTTGACTCTGTGCTCACCAAACCACCTTTCATTAAAATACAGTTTTTCATCTAGGACTGTCAAGTAAAATACATTAATCTTGCCAATAACTCTGTTGCTCATTGGAAAGAAATGCATTGGCACATGAATCTTGGAAACCTGGTTGCACTGAGTCCTCTCCCAAGTGGGAGGATGCCCCTAAGTGGACAGCAAGAAGCAGGTGTTGGAGCATGTATGGTTGATGCCATCTGGAAACCTGGTGCATACAGAGCGAAGGATCCTCTGGCAGTTAGCCCCTTGAGGGAGTAGCTTTCCCCTCTAGATTCTCCCAGCCAAGTCTCACTGCCTCTACATCATTTCTCTCCGAATTCCAAATAGAGACCTGGTGAAAGTGAAATGCTGACTGGCTGTACCCACACTCTCTTAGAGACTCCTTTGACGATAACAGTGATGAGACTTGAAATCCCAGGCACTTGTGATGATAAAACTAATAAATCAGAAAGGACATGAAAAGTATGATGCAGGCAAGAAAGAAAAGAGCAGAGGAAAAGAGTAAGGGAGAGATATCCTCACTTCAGAACCTGAGGTGACCAGAGATGCTGCACAAAAGAAGTGAAAATAAATGTGATGTAATGGAACTAAGTTACAAGTGTAATTAATTAAAAACCAAAAATAGGAATAAAAACTACATTGGTATGATTAGGAAAATGCAAGGAAATCAAATCCAATTCTATCAGGTCAGTAGCAAAGCCGAAAGTCAATAAATCAAAAAAAAGGAAAGAGAAGCACGTTATTGAGAGGTCTAGAGTTAACTAACAGAAGATGGTTTTAGCAATTCTAAGTGGTTGTTTCTTGAATGTGATTATGATGAGTTGGAGCAAAGGAGGCTTTTTATCAGTCCTGTGTTCTATTATTGTTTGATTTCTGATCATGAACATTTTGATTCATTGTTACTTTTTTTTTTAATTTTTATTAGTACATCCTTGCAGTACATAGGATTACATTCATCAGGGAAAGTTAGCATATGTACATGACACATTTTGCCACTGTTTAAATCCCTGTGACCTCAACTCCCAACTGCTTCCCTCCATCTTTTGGTCATCTTCTTGTTCATTTCTTTGTCCAACAAATATTTATTAAGTCCCAGCTATGTGCAAGGCACTAGAAATACAACACTAAATAACACCTTGCTTTCAAAAGTCTAGAGGAGGAAAGAAAATACATACAACATGAGGTATGCCTTATGGTATTAGGTGCAAACAAGAAAAATAAAGCCCTTTCATATCAGTGGCTTGAACGCAGTCTTGAAGGAAATGAGAAAACCTTGAGGGTTCCTAAGGGCAGCAGCTGATTCAAAGGCCTGGAGGTTGAAATGCCTCATGAGCCTGCGGAACAGCGAGAGGCCAGAGTGGCTGGAATGACACAGGAAGGAGACACATTCAGGAGGTGGTGGTGGTGGGATCAAAACATATGGTACAAGTAAGGCTGGGTAGGTGGAGGCATATTTTCTTCTTCGGTCTGAGTAAGATAAGAAGTCACTTGAAGAGATTTGAACAGAGGAATAACCCTTGACAACTTAAACAAATTCTGACTTTACTGAGATGATTCAAGCAGGGCGCAAACGAATCAATGAGGATGGAAATCCAGCTAAGAATTTTAAAGTTAGAAATAAAGTTTACAAAGAGTCTCCCGATTTACCATTAAACAAAATAACAAAAGAATGCATTTTCTTGTTTTAACATGTGAATATCTATGTGTTAAATATTTTTAATGGCACCGCGGGAGATCTCTTTCTGTAACTGCTCCCAGCAAATCTTTTAATATGATTGTTCTCCCCGATGGTCCATCTGTCAACCAGTGGAGCTAAGGGTCAGATCTTTAGAAACTGGTGCTTGAACAGCTCCTTGGATATTTTAGCTTTGTCTCCTGATTTTGAATCCTAAGCGTTGTTGTTCCTGTTACGTGTATACCAATAATTTTCAAGCCTGACTGACCATTAGAATCACACATAAAAGCTATCTATAAAAATAGACATCCAGCCCCAACACAATCAGATTCTGGGCGCTTTGCTTGAGGCGGGGTCTGGGCAGCAATGTCCCAAAGGCAGGGTTGAGGAGGCAATGTACCACGGTGAGGTACTGTGTTGCCTTTGAGAACTTAGGGAACAGTAATAGAAGCAACTAAAAACATGTCTGTTTTCTCTCATCACTGAGAATGTCGGTGACAAAGTATTTCTTCCCCTGAAAATAGTTTTTTTAATTTTTTCTACAATCTAAACAGTTATTGTTAAGTTTAACATCCGTGCAAACTCCATAATGTGCATTATTATTATTATTTGTCCTTTAATAAACGTCCTAGTCCACATGGAAGTTAATCCAGGGACTTTACAGTGACACAGTCAGGCCCTGACATTTGGTTTCACTGTGTATGTTCATGTAAAGAGAACATTTTAATGGTTAGAGGATTGAGCTTGCTTTAGGGTTAATTTGCACCCTCTATACAAGTACATTTCCCTGTATTTAAACAGTAGACTGTAAGTAAGAATAACACAGGACAACAGTCTCAGTAAAGACAGAGAAATCTTTTAAATTACATCAATTCTTTTATTCTATGTAATGACCTGGTGGTTTTATTACTGTTTCAAATTTGAAATAATAAAACAGATAAAAAATAAGGCATAGAATATGTTTCCATTACTTGAGATTGAATCCATGTATTTTCCACTGAGTTACATTCCTAGACCTTTTTTAATTTTTTCCTTAGAAAAAGTTTTTATGGCTGTGTATGGTGGTGGATGCCTGTAATCCCAGCACTTGGGAAACTGAGGCAAAAGGATTACCACAAGTATGAGACCAGCCTGGGCTACATAGTGAGTTCAAGGCCAGCCTGAACTGCATAATGAAACCCTGTTTCAAAAAGGAAAAAGAAAAAAAGGATACGTTTTCATGAAGTTGCTAAATTGCCTAGGCTGAGCTCAAAACGCCTGCTTTAGAATCCTGGAGTGCTGGGATTGCAGGTATGTACCACCATGTAAAACTGGTGTATGACATTTTACAAAGAGTAAATCTTATTTCATGAATGACTCATTTTATTGAGTCAATTTTTTAATAAAAGTTGCACTACCTTTTAATTATTTATAAATGAAGATCGAGTCAAGAAAATCATTTTGTTTTTATTATATATGACATATAAACAAATTATTTTCTATGATATAATCAGTTATTACTGATTATTATATAATTATTATAAAAATAATCTTATCATATAGAGGAGGCAGGTGTTTATCTGCTCCATTGAATGGGTTAGGTGCTTCTTTGAATTTACAAGACTTTTTCTAACTTATAACCGTTAAATCTTGGAGGCAGTGTACATGTCTACCAACAGATGAATGGATGATGTAAACGTGATACACACAATGTAGCACTGTTCTGCCATGAAAAGTTTAAACCTGACTCATTCATAGTAAAATGGATGCACTTTGAGACCACAATGTTGAGTGAAATAAATCAGACACCAAAACTTAATGCTCACATAGTTATTCTATATGGGAACCCCAAAATACAAACACAGAGCAAAATAAAGAATATATAAAAATAGGGAGATAGATCTTCTGCAAAAAAAAAAATAAACAAGAGATGAAGGGAGGATGAAGGAGCAGGAGGGAAAGGGGAAGAAAAAAGTTAAGATGTGCTCTGTACATGCACCAACCTCCCATGACAAATATACTCTTCAAGTATTGCAAACATATAACAATAAAATTAAAATTTAAGAAAAAAGGTCCTGCAGAACGTGGTGGTGCACACCTGTAAAACCAGCACTTGGGAGGATCGTCATGAGTTTAAGGCTTGCCAGCACTACATAGTGAGACTCTGATTTAAAAAAAAAAAAAAAAATCTCTTCACACACTCTACTCCCAATTTTTGCCACATTTGTTCTACCAGGCTCCCTGAAGAAGACAAGTGTGCTATTAAAACTCTTGCTGCTTCCAGGCAATGGCATGCTAGGAGATGCTAACGAGTGGTTCTCCTGCGGTTTTTTTAGCATTTGTTGATTTCCATAGTGTATACTCCCAATAGACTGAGTTCAAACCACCAACTCACTATTATTCTGCTTGGGAAATTCCTGAAAATTTAACCATCCACTCTTCCCAGCTGATGTGAATCAGCAGCAGCAGCACTCGGCTGTTTCCAGGAGTCCCTGGGACTCTAACGCGAGGATAGTGGCTTCCATGGAAGAGTTTTGCTTATGTTTTGGAAGTTAAAATTCAGTTTTCTGAGCTACGTATTGAATTTTTGAGTTCAACTTTAAAATTTAGACCATGTTTACAGTGTCTCCCAATAAGGGTCAGAAAATTCAACCCTGTTTAGCTCTTCACCCATTTTATATAACACATGCTGGCCCAATGTTCTGGAGTGTTCTTGAATAAAAAGCTAACTTTCTAGTCATCTTTCTGTAACACTTACCTACAAAGTTTAACTTCTCTGCTCATGTTTGTTAGTGACATGTCCCTGGCAGAATTTATACTCCTCTATGCCCAGCAAACCTGTTTGGCCATGTGATTCCACCTAAGTCTTTCTGCTAAGGGTTATGACAAGTTCCCATCTTGATTTCCCAATCTTACCTACTGGTTAAAAGAATGAGCTTCAGCCAAAGAGACCTGGGGTCGCATTCGGGTACTTGCCACTTACAGGACAGGGGACAATTTACCCCCCTTGAGCCTCTACAATGCTTGCTGCCTCATAGGATTGCTGTGAGGTTTAAGTGAGATAACACTAAGTATGTTCCCTGTGCCTAAAACTTAGCCTCAGCATTTGTATGCTATTATTATTATAATTGCCCTAATAAGAATTAATGTTATTACTCCTACACTTTTTGGTTACCATGGAGATGAACAGCTGAGGTGTTGATGTTTACCAAGATACATCCTCTACTGGGCTGAAAACAATTAAAGGATCATTGCACACTGTTCAGTCCTTGCTGTGCTTATAATTATTTGCAGAGCACAGCTTAGAAGAAGCCCCACCATATAATTTCTATATATTACTTGGTTTAAACAAGTTCTCAATACTTAATTCCCTTATTACTTAACTGTTCACTTGTTGTGTTTTGTTTTCCTAACTATTTTGTGTAAACACAGGAGCCACATCTTATTTATCAAGGACCTCCTGCTTAGCACTTAGCAGAGTGCCTGGTATGAAGTGGGTGTTTGGTAAACATTTGAAACACTACCTTGTTCTTACAGACAGCTTGCTCTGAGCTCTTGATTACTTGCTTTTGTGCTGCAAGTCTGTATTGTTTTCCTTTTCTTGATTCCCAGAGACTGAGGACTGTGGACAAAACAATCACCTCCTGCTCCCCCAACAGAAATGTGTATAGTTTACATTAATTCAAGAACGTACATAGACAGACAGATCTAGTTCATAGAAGTGAGCAATGACATGAATTCTTAAGCATCATTCTGGAATAAAAAACACATTTTTATTATCAAAATGGCAATAATACAGGAAGGGTCCTCAGACTTGTATTTTTCTGTGATTTTTTTAGAGTTCTAGTAGCCCTCAAAGAGCACTTGGGAGCTGACCCAGGTTGTGGAATGACTAATTGTTCAACACCTGCTTGTCTGCAGACAGATCTTACAGTGGAACCAACAGACAGGAAGCCTAAAGAAATTCTGGAGTCTTTGTGCCAGCTGGATGGTTTTCACTAGAAACAAGAGACCGCACTTGCTGAATGAATGAAGGGGCCAAAGGACAGGAAGAATCATAGATGGAGGCAGGTGTCTGGCTTCAACTATGGGTGGACTCAGTCTACTGAACAGGAAAACTCTGTTGGAGAAACAGGCATCAGTGGGAAGAAAATAGTCTAGTTCTGGACATATTAAATTTGAGTTGCTTATAAATAGTCATCTAAATGCAGTTGTCAAGGAGGAAATTAGATATTAGCCAGAAGGGACCAGCACCCTAAAGACCATCCTGGGCTGAATGCGTAAACTGGGGGTGGGGACATTAACACAGATGTGCCACCAGAAAATGCAGCAAATGACAAATTCTCTTGGGGGGAGAAATGATAAATTTCTTTTTCCTTCTTCCAGGTGTTGGAGATGGAACCCAGGATCTCACACATGCTAGGTAACTGTTATACCATCGAGCTGACTCACATTCCAAAGCCTCTATTTAGAATATGCAGAGAGAAGGTTGAAAACCTATGAAGAAACTGATATAGTCAGAATAGAGACACAGAAGAAGGAGAGAGCAGAGACATCTAACTAAACAGAGGATTTGAAGTGGAAGAAGGTGTCTCAGGAAACAGACACCTTGGCATCCAAAGGATCTTACTCAGCAGTCTCTTTCAGTTTGACATCCACAGAAAGGAAAAGAAAGAGGAGAGAGAGGTAAGGGGAGGGACAGGAAGAGAATAAAAGAGAAGGGAAGAGCAGGGCAGGGCAGGGCAAGGCAGGGAAGTGAAACATAAGTAGAAAGAAAGACTGAGCTGCGATGTAGGGCAAAGCTACCCTTGCCCATCCCACAGGTTGCTATGGAGCAAAAAATGCTGTCCACAGTAAAACCAAGTGACCTGGCCTAGGCCCTTCCCAAAGCAGGCCTACTGGACATGACTGCCTGTGCTGTGTGGTCCTGGTGAGTGGCTATCTGCAGCTGAACTCACCACTACACAGGCTCCAAACTGAAGGCTCAGACACCATCACCTCCAGCAATGTGGCAGAAAGCCCTCACTGAAGGGTACCTAGGAGTGTGTCACAGTGTCTACCCAGAGAAGAACTTGTCAGCATTGCTAAAGGTTCAGAGAAGTTAAAAGTATGAAAATATATTTGAACTTAACAATCACAATAATAAGGATTACAACTCAGTGTTCAGAGGAGTGAAGAATTACTGGACGGAAGAAAATGGAGGAGAGTGTGTCAACAGCTCTTGCATTTGATGGGAAGTAAATAACAGGTAAGGAATGAAGAGCAGGAGATGAGAAAGAGAAAGGTGCTTTTTGTGTTATTTTTGGTTTTGATATAGAAGACTTTATCATCCCCTGAGATCCAATGGTCTTCCCATACTTGGCTTCCATGAGACATTTCCACGTCTTTAAATTATCTTATATATGCATAGGCAATGTGAAGCCTATTTTTTATTATTGCAACCAGAATGTCTCTCTCTTTTGGTGAGGATTTCATCAGAGAAGCAGAGCTGCTGTGAGTTCTGTAACATAAGGGATTTATTACAGGATTTCCATCTTATGCAGTGGTGGGATGTATAGAGAAGAGTATGTAAGGCTGTCATTTCTGAGTATGACTTCCAAGTTGAACCACTGTAGTCCAGCCAGTTTGGCAGGAAGGAGGGAAATTTGAGGAAGAGTAAGGACAAACTAAGATCCAGGAAGAAACATGGAGTTCATTGGAACAAACTGGGACCCACAAGACAAACGACTCCTGCCTTTCACCATAGTGGTAGTTATGTGCATATGTGGCCAGACTCAGAAAAGATGAAGGAGAAAATCCAGTGGGAGAAGGAAGAGCTGGGCTTCTAGATGCTGCCCCATGCAGCAAGGGGAACTGGCAAACAACTGCACAGCTGCCATCATGCCTGGCACAGAAACAGAGGCTACCGCACTTCTATCTTTCAAATCTTATCCAACTTTTATCCCAAATCATACGAGAAACAATTTTGTTGCTCTGAATGTACACACCAAAAAGCCACCAAATAATACAAAGCTATCACTTCCTTGCAAAATTATTGTAAAGAGACAATGCATGGAATTCTGACCGTGATGAACACATAACAGAATAACGACAGAAAAATGACAATGCTGTGGTTTAATAATTGGAGATTTTCTTAAAATATCAGTTTATGATTTCTTTTCTTTACATTTGAGAAGACAGCTTAGGGTGTTCCTGAGTATACTGGGTCTCCTTCCTAGTACTAGAATTCCTTCTGGTACTCTAATTCTTTGAGTCAGACGGGACATTGTGAATTGGTTAAGTAAATGCTTGGAAATAGAAGTAACATGATAGTGTCTAGATGACCTTCTTACAGACAGGTCACTGACCCTGGGCTTCTTCTCTTTCCCTTTTCTGTGGGTCAGGCCACATGCATGGAAATGACCCAGCTCAGCCACACAGGTGGGAGCAATGCCCGGGGAGGTGGAAGGAGAAGCCGACAGGAGCCGGCATATTTGTGTGGCCATGTGAAGCACATAAATCCAGAGGCCCTGACTGGCTCTCCTCCAAGCTGCCCACAAATGCTTCTGAGAATTGTAATTTTTGTATTCTTGGGTGTCTTGTCACAGTACCTAGCCTAAAGCTTAACTAAAACGCAGACCATTTCTTTGCATCTAAGCCTAAAGCAAATAATGCTTGGTCTCTCTTAGATTTAAATATCTAAAGTTGTTTAATAGATTCTCCTAGGAGGGCAAGTATGGTAGTTAATTATGATGGGCGCTCAGATGGATTAAGAAACACATAGCTGCCTCATGGAGCACAGTTCTGGGTATGTGCATGGATGTCTGATCAGCTGAAAACTGAGGAGGGAGGACCCGTCCTGGGCGTAGGTGGCATAACTCAGTACGCTTATCATCTGGATAGAATTGGAAAGGAGAGAAGAAGGAGATCTTCTGTGTTCACTTGATGGGGCTCTAGTCTTTGCCACTGCTTTTGGGCTTCATTTCCAGTCCCTTCCAGCTTCCAGTACAGACTGTTCTACCTTCCTATGCAGATCTCCCAGCTTTCCAGCACCCCCATCTCTGCAGAGAGCTCCAGGCCTCCAAACTTTGGCTGGACCATGCACATCTCCAGCTCCCAGATGGCCACTTTGCATTCTTCCAGCCCTTATTCTGTAGGCAGCCATTGTAAGCCCACCTTGGAAATCACATTTATATATACTATATTAAATATATAAGTATACATTATATACTATATTATATAGGTATTATGCATAATTACAACACATATAATTATTATATAGTATATATCTTTCTCTAGTAAATCCTAACAAATACAAGAAGAGAGAATAAGGAATGAATTTTGGACAAGAGGAAAGGATTGACGTCTTCAGAATCCATGAATAGTTTTCACTCTCTGGCAGAGTTGACAGAAGTGTTATGTCTTAGTGAGGGCAGGGATTACATACAGTCCCTGGACCTTAGTGTACTGGCTCTAAGTCTCACTGAATAAAGACCATAGTTGATAAAGCAACTGTTATGGGACTGTTGGAAAGTAACAAAAAGGGTCTTAGCAGTAACCAGCCAATTAACTAGCAAAGTAGTCATGCAAGTGATCTGACATTTTACCCAATGACAATCATCTTAGTGTCTCACTAAGATGGCTCTCCCATTAGTTTGGCAGGATGGAGACTCTGAGATAGATTTCGTATTACTTTTTAAAAAATTAGAACAGTGATATTCCCAACACCAAAGTTTGTGAGTATAGATTCAATTGAATTCATCATTAGTTTTTTTATTATCTTCCATGATACATACCACGTTTTAT
Organism: Hydrochoerus hydrochaeris; assembly: GCA_004027455.1. NCBI lineage: Eukaryota > Metazoa > Chordata > Mammalia > Rodentia > Hydrochaeridae > Hydrochoerus > Hydrochoerus hydrochaeris. The sequence continues at coordinate 34,874 of PVLA01007606.1, read as the reverse complement.
ATCTATACCAGGGTAATCTCTGCCTTGGCTCACGGACTAGCTAAAGCTAAGTAACAGAGTGAAGATATTTATGTGTGCAGTGAAGAAGACTGGGGGAGGCTACTCAACCTTGCACCCTCAAAGGATTGGAGCTCTAGCAGGGAATGGATTTTCCCTTACTGTTTGTGTTTATAGTGTCTACCAACTTTTCTTTCACTTGATCCAAAATGCTGGGCTTCAGAAAACTAAACAGGTGAAGATTAGGGGCTGTGGTTATTCAGCACGTCCTCTATGTGAAAGCTGACTTGGAAAAATAAATTTCAAAGAGTTGTCTTTATTTCTCATCCCTTCAGCATTGGTCAGAGCCTTAGAATTACAGAACTACAGCCAACAAAGACTTCTAAGACCCTAGAGCCCAACTTTCCCATTGCTCAGATGAGAACACCAAGTCCCAAAGAGAAGAGATTTGCTCAAGTTTACACAGCTGGTGGGAGACATGAAACAGGGTCCAACACTCTTGTCTCCCAACCCAGACCAGTTTCTAGTTTGCTACACATGGGAAAGTCCTAAACAGAGTTTTGTGCATTGATGCCACTGGAAGCAGTTTGCAGAGAAATGAAATGTCCTTATCGCCTCTATATGCCTTGAGCCCAAGGTGCCATATATTGTAGGCATGGATATCAATTCTTACAGCTTCATGCTTATAAGCTCTTACATTGACATAGGACTGAATGAGACTCCACATGAGAACAGAAGGGAATATGGAAGCCAAACGATGTCGGCAGGTGGTTTTACAGAGGACTCATGAGCGAGCTGTTTTTCTCTTTCTTCTCTCCCCCTTTTACCCTCCTTGTCCCCTCTTTTTCCATGTCTTCCTCACTCCCTCTCGTACACAGAACGTGTGTATCATCCACGCTACAGGAAGGATATGAGGGCTTAGAGATAAATCAGAACCATCCTGGAGCCCCCGCTCCACTCCTAAGTGCAAATCCTGACTTTTCTTGGTAGCCAGTGACACCTGGACACCTTTAAGTGCTTTGTAAATTACAAAGGGCTAACAAATTACCGAAAGGCTCACTGGAAAAGCGTGAAATTTTATGGCTCCACAGCAGATGTAATGAACACCTGGAAAAGGCAAACAGAGCTTCTTAGCACACATGTGCACTGGCCAGGGAAATGATGTGCCAACACAGCTGCATATCCTTAAACCACCCCTTTCTTACCCTTTCCCTCCTCGCTACCTTCTCTCCCATCCACTCTTCCTTTTCTCACTCACTAATGCAAAAATATGTATTTGACTTTCTCCTATGTGTCAGGAACCCTACTTAGACATTGTGATTACAAAGACAGCATTTAGTCTCTGGCCTTGAGCACATTGCACCATTTTTATTGATTATTTGTTCATTTATTTATTCCTTCAACACATGTTTATGAATTTCTAGATTTGGAAAAATATAGCCTCCTGAGAACAGGACTCACAGCACCATCTGCCCTGAGCAGTCGGCGACTCCCTTCTGGTTAGCAGGAAGACAAACACCCAGGTTTTCAAAGGATTGATTACAGAATCTTCTGAATTCCCTTTGCCCCTCTTTTTCTCAAGCTCTGAAACTCCTCTGTGCCTGTGCCCACTAATTGTTCTTCCCAAAAAAGGAAATACTTTCTGCCTGAAATTCTAAACTCCCTGATTTCAGACAAGGCCTGGGAGAATATAAATAAGCATATGAATATTTAGCAAAAATGACTGCTATGCGAAGCTTGAAGCACTGTTGTCATAATGCAGAGCCCACTTAATCGCAGCCACAGGGAAAGCATTTGTTGCTGTCTTATCACAGAGGAATGATTTTCCCATTGGCAGTGGCAGCCTGCCAGTTGGCTGTAGAGCCAGCACCTTCTTGTGTGACCTCTGGGTCACAGAATCAGCTGGCATGCTCTACTACCACCAGGCACTGACATTTCTATTTTTGTAGGAGGTGCTGGGTCAGGAAACAAAACTTCAAAATCCAAGACTAATTCTTACTTACACTGAATGTGAATCTCATTTTGATTTAGAAGCCAATGTAATTTCAGCCCTTGTAGTTCAATACATCAGAGATGACGTCGAGCTTTGCTGATGAAAGTCAGCTGACTGTCCTTGAATCTTGTTATTCTCTTTAAATTCCCAATGAGCATGACAGGGAGTGTATAAAAAAAGTCTATAGTAATTTTCCACTCATAAATAAAGCAGCAGCTCAGCTGGGACATCACTTCCATTCAAGCCCAGCTCAGAATGAGCACAACAGAGAGAAGGCACACATGGGGAAACTGAGTCCTCAGGGAGAACAGTATGGAGGATCGTTAGTTGCTATTCCCAAAGGACTCTGCCAACTGTTCCTTCAGACTTTTGCCTGAGGAAATTGACAGCCATTTAGAGTCCACAATGACTCCTTTCCGCAAATATTTTAAAATTAGATTGGCCCTTCTGATTCTAGTCAAGAAGGAGCCTCGGATCATAGTTATTTTCCCACATCAAGAGAAAAATGGACAAAGTATATGAAAAAGCAATTTTCAGGACACTGCATATTGGGCGACGGATCCCTGAAAGCCTACAAACAAAATGAGCACTATGATTGCTTCCGCCTCCTTAGCTGAGAGATGGCAGAGGCTGAAGTTCAGGGCAGGGAGAAATCAGATGGGTGTGGTAGGTTCCCTACCATAAGGGAGTGGGGAAGGAATCTCAGGGACTAAGGGCACTTAGAATTGGTAGCACAGAGTACTAAGAGGAGGGAGAAATATATAGCGAGCACTCTGAAAACCCGAGAAGAGTTCCCTTTAGTATTCTAATAAAGATCAGAACATGCACATTACAGAAATACAAAGAAAGGGCTAGAGGTAACAGTGTCGAGCAATCATATATGACTAAGAATAGTACCTGTTTCCAGTGGCCCAAATGGAAAGTATCACAGTTCACAGAGCATTGGACAAAGCATATGGCACAGATTCACCTCCATAGTGGTGAAAAATTAGCCCTCCACTGAGCACTGCTATAGTCCTGCTTAGCAAGCCTTAAAAGAAAGTCCCAAAAGGATCAGAGAATTTCTAACCAAGTGCATACCAGAAAACAAATAAGAATACTTACAGGAATACAAAAGTATCCAACACCCAGGAAAGTAAAATTTGCGTGGTTTGGCATTCGATAAAAAACTGCTAAGCATACAAAGAAGCAAGAAAATACAATTGATAGCAAGGAGAAAAATACATTCAATCAACCCAGAATTCACACAGCCATTACAATTAGCAGACAAAGACAATGTATGTTATTAAAAAAAAAAAAACCCCAGAAAAACCTTGAATGGGAATGATGGCAGATCAGGTATCACAGAAGAAAAGATCAGTGAAATTGAAGACAGAACAATAGTAACTATTCAAAATAAAACACACCGAAAGAGAATTTTTTTAAATAAGCAAAGCTTCAGTGAGCTTTGGAGCACTTCAAACAGCTTAATATAAGCATAAGAGGAGAGAGAGACAGAAAAATACTAGAAGAAATAATGGCTCAAATTGCCAAATTTGATGGATGAAAACTATAAACTCACAGATCCAAGATGAACAAATCTAAAGCACAAGAAATGTGGGGGTCGGGGTCACTGAGATTCATCATAATCATATTGCTCAAAATCAGTGATATAGAGAAAACCAAAAGGAAAAAAAGGCTAACAGAAGATTTTGTGTTGGAAGCAATCCAAGTAAGAAGTCAGTGGAGCAACATCAAACAAGAATTCTCTGCTAAGAGAAAATATCTTTCAAAAACAAAAAAATCTTCAGAAACAGAAAAAAATTCATCACCAGTATCATGATACTAAAAGAAATATTAGGGAAAATTGTATCAGGTAGAAATGTGAAAACAGGAAGGAATACTGATTTTCAAAAATCTAACTATGTGGGCAAATATATAAGATTATTTTCCTATTATTAGAATCTCTTTATAAAATGACTGTTTGAACAATAAGAACAGTGTAGTACAGCGCTGTGGCTTGTGTCTAGACTCTCCCCAGAGCTTCATGTGCCCACAGGTGGGGCTTCGGGGAGTGACTGGGTCATGGCTATGTGAAACTGGGCTAGTCCACTGATGGGTTCAGCATTGTTCTGGGGGTGGGTGATAGACTTGCCAAAGACAGAAGACCTACCCTTTATGGGTGTGTCTGTACCCTGGATGGGAAAAAGGGAAAGCGGAAGGAAGGCTGACATCGTTTACCTTTCACGGCCTAGAATTATTCTCCTCTGCATCCCCTCTGCTATGCCACCCTGCCGTGTAGCCAGCCTGCTATAAACTGCAATATCCACGAACCGTGATCTAAAATAAACCTTTCTCCTTTATTTTTGGGGGTGTCAGTTGTTTTGACCTAGCAATAAGAAACGAAGACATATAAGATTCATAATATGTGTGCATAAAAGCATGTTACCGGCTGGGGATTTAGCTCAGTGGCCTGCCTGCCTGACAAGTGCCTGCCTGACAAGAACAAGGTTGTGAGTTTGATCCCTGGTACCTAAATAAATAAATAAAAGTGTGTTAAATGTATGGCAACTATACCTTAAAGTCTGGAAGAAGAAATGCAAGTATATTATTTTAAACTAGGCATGAAGCAATATTATAAAATCACCAGTTGTAGACTGGTTTAAGTTAAAGACAAATTCTATAAACAGTAATGCCATCACTGAAATAAAATATAGTTGTAATAAGTAAAAAAAGAAGATAAAACAGGATCATAAAATTCAATTAACTGCTAAATTTAAACTTACTGTCTAAGATTCTAAAACCAAATAATCTTGCAGAGTGGAGGCAGCAATTTGCAGGACACATGAAGTAGCAGAAGGATATAAGTTTATCAGAATAAATGGAATTAACAGAGAGAGGAGAGTAGATACTTCAACAGAATAGAAGGGTAAAGAACTGTTGTAGGAAGAAAGCAACAGAAATTGGGGAGACAGAAGGTTAAAAATAAGACTGTTATGGAGGTATCTTAAACACTTTACCATGTTAAAAATGAGGTATGATTTAAAACTATGGTGTATATTTAATATTTTTAATTATTACACTTAAAGATACATTGCCACTAATCTCCCTCAAATTATTTCCCTCATTCAACCATACTTACCCTGTTGTTCTTGCTACTTTCTGAAGCGGTTCTGGGAGTTCTTTGTTTTAAGTCTTCAGTTGCACTGTTTTGGCTGTCTTAAAGTCCTGAATTGATTCAAAACATCTAGCTGTCATGGTCACTTTAACTTTGGAGAAGAGTCGTAAATTGCAAAGTGTCAGATCCAGGGGATAATGTGGATAAGGACACCCCGCGACGTTTTCACAAGCTTGCCTTTCCATTGGATGGCACTTGGCAGTAGCATTTCTTGTATTTTTAAACTACCACATAAAGACAATCATGAAAGAGAACTTCCAGAACTACCTCAGAAAGCAGTAACAACAAGTGGGATAAATGTGTTTAAAGTAAAGAAGAGAATTTTGAGGGGGGTTAATGGCAATATATCTTTTGCTGAAATAATTTTTTTAAATGTAAACATTCACTATATTTTTGATCACCCCTCATTTCAAAGCCTTGCCCTTTAACTCACCATTGGATTTTGCAATAAACAACTCAGTCAGCTTGTCTTTCCTCACTTCTAAATACTCCCCAACTCCTACATTCAGTTAATAACTTTATTTCACAGGACACTGAATATATAGCAAACAGCAGATCAGAACTCTTTGTTCTCCCATGAGCAGTTCTACCCAAACACTGACCCTAACTGCAGCTTCTTGCCTCCTAATTCAAATAAAAAACACCCATTTACTCTCTCTATGTCCTCATCAAACCCAGGAACATGCTCTTTCTTTTGCATTACCCACCATTTTTTTGGCCACTATTGGGTCATTCTTTGTCAGAGCCATGTAATCTGCTGTTTCTGTGTACCCCACTCCCCACCACATAACCATGGGGCCAACCTTGCCATGGTGACCCAACTTGTGACCAGTCTTTCTCCTTGGTTTCCTGCTATGAAGTCCTATCCTGTCCTTTAAACACTAGCAATTTTGGCTATAGCTCTGAATTTATCAACATCATACACATTCTATCCACAATCACGGCCCTCCTCTTTGTACTTGGTATATGAAATTACATTAAAATGATCCTATGAGTATAAAAAATAATATCCCTGTTTACTAAACTACAATACTCAGAGAAGTCAGATAATTATCCAAGAACATAAAGTAAATGATCTGATGCCAAACAATTCCATGACAGCAAAGCAATTGAAATAATCACAATGACCAGAGACTTGGATGAGCTGTGAAATGCTAACTCCTCTTTTTAATGTTTTTTAAAATTTTTAACATATTATATTTTTATTTTTTACTTACTTATTTATTTATTTTAAATAGAATAAAACAAAACAGAATAAAGCAATTCAGAACAGAACAAGGCAAACAATACAAGAATTCAAAACAAGAAAACAGGAAATCAACAATGGCTACCATTTTCTTCAAAATAGCTGTCCATACCATCATACACTATAAAATCAAACAAAACAAAGCAGAACAAAACCAATCAAAACAAGAGAATGAAAGCATTACAGGTCTTCAAAAAAAGATAATAGGAAATCTGCAATGGCTACTATAATATCTAGTTTTCTTCAAAATAATTGTCCATACCTTCACACATGATAAAATCAAACAATACAAAACAGACTAAAACCAATCAAAACAAAAGGATAAAATCATTACAGGATTTCAAAACAAGATAATAGGAAATCAACATTGGCTATTATAATGTCTCTTGTTTTCTTTAAAGTAGATGTTCTAATTATCACACATAATAAAATCAAATTAGAAAAACAAAATAAAACCAATCACAACAAAACAATGAAAGTGATACAGGACTTCAAAACAAGACAATAGGAAATCTACAATGGTTACTATAATACATCCCATTATCTTCAAAACAGCTGCCCATACCATCAGACACAGTTAAATCTAACTAAACAAGACAGAATAAAACCAAACCTAACAAAATTATGAAAATGATACAAGAATTTAAAAAAAAATAACAGGAAATTAACAGTAATTATCACTTTGCCTTTTTTAGGCATTTCCTCCCCTATCACTTTTATAAAATCTATTATGCTTTTTGGATTATGCTAAGGAAATAACTCAGTGTTCATTTGTATGAGTCCAAACCATATCACCCATGAGATTTAAGATTATCCTACTTTATAGCTGGGTAGCTTTCCATTGTATGAAAATATTTTATCTTTCTTATCCATTCTGCAGCTGATGGGCAAGCTACCCTTGCTTTTTTCTGGTCTTCTGTCACGTGGAACAATTATTTTCTCTCCTTTGATTTTCAGTCTATGAATTTCCTTTAAAGTTAAATGTGTTTCTTGTATACAGTATACTGATGCATCATGTTTCTTGATTCACTCTCACTGTGTTCTTTTTATTGATGAATTGAGGCTATCTGCATTAATGATTACAATTGGCATACACTGGTTCATCTCTGCCATGCTATCCTCCTGCTGTTGGCCTTCAACTTAGCCCCTTCATTCAATTGCCTGTCTTATTTGGGAATCCTTCTCTGCTGCTGTTTCTGGAACTATGATCATCTTTATCTCTCTCTAAAATATCCTTTAGCCATTTCTGTAGGGTTGGTTTTGTGGTCATGAATTCCTTCAGTTCTTCTTTATTATGGAAGTATATTATTTTTCCATCAATTTTGAAAGATAGTTTTTCAGGGTACCTCAATCTGGGTTGGAAGTTGTTTTCTTTAAGGATCTGAAACACTTCACTCCAAACTCTTCTTGACTTGATGGTTTGTGTTGAGAAGTCTGCCATGATTCTGACTAGTTTTCCTTTATAGGTGATCATTTTTTTCCCTCTTACAGCTTTTAATACTCTGTTATAGTGCTAAATTTCTTGGATCTTGATTTTATATGTCTGGTTGTAGATTTATTTTGGTTATGGCTAGCTGGAGGTCTATATGCCTCACTTATCTGTATGCCAAATCCTTTTTCCATATTTGGGATGTTTTCTTCCATTACTTCTGCAAATAGTCTTTTTATTTCATATTGATCCATTTCTTTGTTACCTATCACCCTTAAATTATTTTTTCTTTGTGTCACCTTATAGCCATTAAATTGTTATTTCCTGGTTCCTTGTTATTTTTAAGAATTTTTTCCTTTCACAATCACTGGCTGCAATCCTATCTTCAAGGCCTGAAAGTCTATCTTCAGTCTCTTTCAAGCAGTTTCTTGCCAGCTTTTGATCAACTTTTTAATTTCACTGATATCTCTTTGAATCTGTTTCATGCATTGTAATTCTTTTCTATATTGTTCATTCAAGGTTTCCATCATTTTCCTATGCTCCTCTATGTCTTCTTTAGATATGCTTAGTAATTCCTTCATTATGCTTGTGATTTATTCTTTTGCCTGAGACATTACTTCTGATCTGATTACTTTTACAGTCTCATGAAGTTGTTTCTTTACTTCAGTTCCTAGCCTCTTGGAGATTTCAGGTGTGTGATGTCCATTTTCTTCCATGACTGTATCTCCCAGACTTGTTCTGTGTGGCCTAGAGGTCTTTTTGCTCCTTCACCTTGACATTCTCCTGGGTTCTTCCCAACAAGCTGGTTGTGGGGTCCCAGACACTTCCCATGTTGGCTGCCCCTCCATATTGTAGGGGAATGGGTCAGACACCTGAGTTTCTCTCACCCCAGTTTCCCAGGAAGGTAGTAGAGCATGGGGCAGGCTTTTCCAGACCCATACAGCTACACTGAAGCTTCCCTGATGGCAAGGGGTGCATGGTGGTGGGGCTGCTTCTTCTCTCACCTTGTGCGTCTACACTGGGACCCCCTGATGGGGACTCAGACACACAGGGATGTGTTTGTCTGATTTCTCTGGTGGATGCTGGCTGCCTGAAGGAAGCAAAGGTCTCCAATGGCAGCCTGTGGGTGCACTGGGCATATCTGGCTGTGTCTCTCTGCTCATACAAGATGCCCACAGGAAGTAAGGGTCCTCAATGGTAGGGGAAGGCACACAGGGATGGATCTGGCTGCCTCTTGAACTTGGTAATTGCTGGAAGACTGATTCTCTTTAACAGCCAAAAGAGTTATCCTATTTCTTCTATGATATATTCTCCTGTCCTCCAACTCTTCAAAACTTTAGTCCTCAGGAAAGGAAGAATCTCTGTTTAATCTTTAATTGTAGTTTATCTTGAACAGGTGTAAGAAAGCGAGGTAAGTAAATTAATGTAGATCAAGTTCCTGCAACATGTTCTGACCTACATGGACTCATAGCTCCATTACAACAGTCATGTGAAAAGGGACTAAGGATGCAGTTTTGGGGTAGGGGGTATCAGCTGAGGTGCAATTCACTGGATATTTAATGTAAAGTAAGAGAATATAACAAACTGGAGTGAAAGTAATCAAGGCAGTGTGCCATTATCACAATGACAGATGTAGAATAAACCAAAGAGAAAAAAGATTGTTCAGTGTAAGATTTTATTTAAGCTTGAAGAACAGAATGCATAAAGTCATTCTGCCTGTCATATATAATATAAAACAGAATAATGGATCTTATTCCAAACATTTCAGTCATATCAACAATTGAAAATGAGTTAAAATCACATATTAAAAGATTAGACTTTGAAACTGGTCTTCAGAGAAAGATCCAAGTGTATATTACTTCTAAGAACCATTTAGAAAGCTAGAGGTAGAACTCAGTGGCAGAGCACTTACTTAGCATTATGCAGGGCCTGGTTCTATCCCAGGCACCACAGTGGGGGAAAAAGACAAAGAAGAAATAGTTTATATAGGAAACAAAAGAAAATTTGAACAAATGAAGAAGTTGCTTTGCTCCTAAATAGGAATGCTCAAGTTATAGGATTGTCAACTCTTCCAGTTTAACTTATAATTTTGAAATATCTCCCAATAAAAATACTAAGAGAAATTACCTGATACTGCACAATATAATTCAACATTATATGGGAGTGAAATTAAAAGTAGCTAAAGCAGTCTTAAAAATAAATTAATGCATAGATATTAATACATATTTTGAAACTATAATAATTTAAGCACTATGTTACATCAATTACTAAACAAGTGGATTAGACTAGAAATCCAGATACAGATCCAAATTAAGTTGAGAAATTTAGTCAACTGATAAAGAAATACTTCAGATTAATAGGAAAAAGTATTAGTCAACAAACAAAACTGAGAAAAGTAGGTGGTTAGTAAGTAAAAAATAAAGTTAAATCATGGACCTCTTATACCAAAATTAGTTCCAAACATGTCAAAGATTTGAATGAGAATATGAATTCCTATAAGTGCTAGGAAAAAGAGTTTTAAGTATGACTAAAAACCTTCAGCCATGTGACCATAAGTTGATAAGTTAACTCTTTAAAAATATGCATGTGTGCATAAACTTGTATATTTACATGGCAAGATACCACCATAAAGACAATGTACACTTGGTAAAACAGATGAAAAATAAAACCATATTTAGACAAATTATAACAACCTTAATTTAATATAGCAAATATAATTTATAAAAGGCTCACAATAGAAAAAAGGGGCACAATTTATTTTAAAGGTAAGTATTTTAAAGTTCCCTAGTGAAGCGGTTCTCTTTCATTTTCCAGTCTAATGCCTTTCACACGACAGTTGTTACATCTTAATGACATTTCATTGATTTTTTTTCTTCCAGATGATGCTTCTTCTATATCTTTTCTGTTTATTCATTTATCTATTCTTGAATACCAGTACTTGATTTAAGTTTCACAATTACTGGCTTCCCTGACAAAAGAAAACTTAAGGACAAATCTAGGGTTGATCAACTACAAATAGCTACCTGCTTGAATCCAGGTCCATTCACACCTAAGCCTGGGCTACTCTCATTAGTCCACTCTTTCTTCCCATCAGTGGGTCTGTCCTGATATTATTTCACAATGCATATCAATAATTCATCCAATCACCCTTTCATGTTGAGTTCACATATATATGACCTTCACTTTTCTTCAAGATAGACTCCAGGCAATTCAAAGCAGTGGCCAATATGTATAACCTCAGTCCAGTGGATCTAAGTTTACTTCCACCATAGGTGGCATTTACCAAGGCATTCAAGGCCTTGGCCACCTCCTCCCCTGAATGTTCTAGTTGCACAAAACCATGGTTGCAGCTGGTGCCCTTTGCAGCTCACTGTTCTTCTAGGGTTCACTGAAAACAGTGAGTAGCATATTTTTCTTTTATCTACTTCTAACTCAGAAGAGTTCTTAAACTCTTCCTCTTACAGGACTCCCATTAGGTTTCCATATTTGTAGATATTTGTCCTGAACCAATGTCAGCTTGGATTTATATTTGATATTTCCTAAAATGTAGAGAAGAGGAAGAAGAAGTAAAACGATGTTATTGTAGTTGAATGCCTATCCACTGAGAACAGCAGAAAAACCATTTTTGGTTTTGCCAGAATTAGCATTGCTAGATAAATTGGGAGACTTATATCCTCCCAGTTGCCAAGACAGCATGCCAGCTAATTTTAGCCCACTGTGTAATTATAGCCAGCACTGATATGCACTGGCCTCTAACAACAAGGGTCAATGACATTCTGTCACTGACAGAGAAGTGCCTACAGTGGTCCAATCTTAACTGGACTTCCTGAGCCCTCAGGGCTCTGCCTCTCCCAGGTGTATTGATTTTTCCATTTGGAAATGACCTTGGAGAGACTTTGGCCCGATCCCCTGCATGGGACAGTCTCTTCTACTTCCCTAAGCAGAAAATTGCCCAGCAAAGCTAGCAGCTTCCTGCAGCCCTTGAGGCAGGTGCAGCTTCTGTCATTTTCTCTCCACAATTTAGGTCTCAGGCAGAGGGGTTGATGATGAGTTTGTGAAGGAAATATTATGTATAGTCCTAGTTCCTTTTTTCTAGAAAAACACCCCTTTAACTCATCTTCTGGAACCCTCTTCCCCAGTGAATATACATAGTATAGCTAAATATAATTGTCTTCTTATCTAATAGCCTGAAGCAATCACAATAGAATTTACACAACTAACCCTCTGAGTTCTGCCTCCAGAACCTGCAGGGCCATGATAGAAGTCTGTGACAGATGAATGCAAAAGTGCAGAGAGAAGTAAAGTGCAGGTTGGAGTGCTCCAGCCCTGCGTAGAGCACAGACTTTGGAGCTATCCAAATGAGGGACATCTCTCTATTCCTTAATAGAGAAAGTGTTCGTTTTTCCTACCTCTTGGACCTTCCAGTGTTTAAATGAGTTAACATATGCAAAGCCTGCAGAAAATTTCCTGAAAAGTGATCAATGTTTAGTAGATGTTGACTACTGTTTTATTGCGGTTGGGTGGATTAAAATCAGTCTCCTGCTTACTAATTAGATTGTAAAGATAGTTAAGCCTGCATTTCCTCATCTATAAGATAGGTATAAGGAGAGTAGCCTATCTTATAGCTTATGGATAGGATCAAATAAACTGAAAGATAAAAGCTCCCAGCTTCTGCTGAGACCCTGTGTGTATCCAGGCTGTGGCACCTTCTCTTTTGCAGATACTGAGGAATCTTTTCACTCAGCAGTCAGATTTTTCGGAAGACAAATTCAGAGTGGCTAAAAACAGTTAGCAAGGAATGGCTATGTATTTATTTTCAACACTCTTTCTTGATAGCTACTGGAAGTAGAGTCTCTATCCTACTTACAAAGATGAAATGGTTGCAAAATATGTAAACATGTTAAATACATAAAAATAACCATAAAACAGGATTTGAGAGAGAAAGAAAATTGGCAGGGCTTCTTTTCTTTCACTTGATTCTGGGTTTTATTTTTTGTGGGATTCAATTGGCTCATGTGGGTTTTGTTTTGTTAGTTTCTGCCTCAAAGTTAATTACAAGAATGAAAGTACGACAGAGTTATTAGCCCAAGTGGACAAAATAAGTTGTTATTCTAGTCCAAAGATCTTCAGCAGACATAAAAAATGCGACAAGTGGAAACATCACATTGAGTCTCTGAGAATGATGCATATACCCCTCCCACATTTTTCTCATTTGTTTAAGTACGCACTGTGTTGTTCCTTTTTTGTAGCCAGTTAATCCTGCTGGTTTTGCTTAGTCTAACACTGAAGTTACTTTGCATTTTCTGAGGTGACCAAGAGATTGAGGTAAGATAACAACACGGGAAGGAAATTAATTCAGACCCTTAAAAGTGGCAATAGATCAACTGCAAAGCAAATAAACTAAAAACAGTGATCGGGAGTAACTTCAGTATTTACTGTGGACTACTGCTGGATTTTTTTCTTTTCATGGAGAAGCATTTCTTTTAAGTAAACCATTGTTCACATTTAAAAAAGAGAAATGTATTTCCAGGAGCTTTTTCCCCCACTTCGCACATTCTAAAGCCTTAATTCTAATGACAGGGTTAGTATACATGGTCCTTGGCAACTGTTTTCACTGTAGCTCTTCCCACCCTCTCTGCAGCTCTCAGGAAAGTTGTGGTCAAACTGTGCTCTTGTGTAACAACTGGCCATGGCAAGTAAGGAGAAATTGTTCCTCTATACTTCAAACTCCCATAAGAACAGAAGTTATCTTTACAGATCTAGTTTAAAGACCACCAGCTCAGAAATCAAACAAGAGTGTAAAACCCTTATCTAAGATCTGTGACTTGTGTGAGTCCCTTCGCCCCTCGGCACTTCTTTGGCAGGTGCCTTCTCAGTGCTGGCTTTTAGCACAGTAAATGTTAGTGCTTGGCACGTATGCTTCTGGGTAAGCCCACAGCACTGTGGTCAGTGTTATTAGTCATATTTTATAGATGAGAAAACCAAAAGTGATTCAAATCATGCCTTGCTACTGTAAGGCTTCTACAGTGCTACTAGTGAACACTGCCCATGGTTTGAATGGCCTTACTGGGAAGAGAGTGATGTACATGAAAGCATGATTCAGATACTCTAATAAACAAACTGCACCAGCACTTGCCACTAGTGGGAGCAGAAGGGAAGAGATGAGTTTAGCCTCCTTGCATTTGTCTTTCTTTCATCCCATCTGTCTTCCTCCTTCTATCCCACCCTATGCTGTTGACATTTTTTCTGAACTGGTGGTAATCTAGCTGATTAAAGTGGATATCCTTTTTCAAACAGTAAAGTTTCCATCTCATTTCTAGTTGGCAGACCTTGCTTCTTGACACTCCAAACACACACACACACACACACACACACACACACACACACTGGCATGTATACACACATACGTGTGTGCACACACATGTGCATGCTACTTCTCATTACTCCATTCTGGACCCACAACTTTTCTTTCCTCTGATATTCCATGCGTCTGCTGGAAGTTCAAAGCCCAGTGACTTAGAATAGGCCAATCTATATTATAAGATTAAACAGCCAACATAAAAAAGCAGCATAGACCAGCAGAAGCAAAAGAACAAAAGGCAACTCAGACTAAGCTAGCCAATGGCATCTCCCAAGGAAAAGACTAACAAGTTCCTGTTCCTGAGTATCTCTGGACCCTGCTATTGTGATTTAAGTCTGAAATATTCCCTAGTCTCATATGTACAGAGCTGGTGCTTTTGAAATGTGATTGGATCATGGGGATGCTATTGCTTATTAGTGGATTAATTAATTGATGAGTTTAGAGTTAAAGATGCTGTTAGAAGGTAGGATATAGTTGAACAAGGTGGTTCCATGGAGGTGTATTCTGAAGGGGTATATTCTTGCTCATGGCTCCTCCTGTCTCTCTGTGCTTCCTGGTTGCCAGGGTTGAAATGCATTCCTCTACCTTGCCCCTTATCCTGACTTTTCTGCCTTGTACAAAGTCAACCATGGACTGAACCCTCTGAAACCATAAACTTCTCTTCCTTTAAATTGAAAGTGTTTGGCATTTTGTCCCAGTCACAATAAAGTTACTAAAGCAAGCACTTGCCTTATCAAAGGTTCTTTGTTCAAGTGTGTGAACTTAACACAATCTTTGTCAGCTATCTGAACAAATTTAAGAGATAAAAATTGATTTGGATCTTTGATATTAAGAATCAAAGGAATTCTAATTTAGTACACTCAAGCATAACATCAGAAAGTTGAGGAGAAAAAGAATCCTACATGTAAATATACTTATCATCTTCTGAAGATGACTCTGTACTCATTCATTCAACAAGCTTTTACTGAATATCTATAATGCAATGCACTGTCCTGAGGGTGAAAACCCAAAAATGATCCCTATCCTAACAGGGCTTCCTGGCTAGAATAAGAAGCCAGAAACAGAGTAAACTTGCAATACAATATAACCAGTGCTTTGATAAATATCATGATCAACAGTAGTACAGAAAGAAAGTAGTTAGCACTTTCTGAAAGATTCAGAAAAAGCTGTAGAGATATAGTAACACTTTTCTGACTTTTGAAAGAAAAATATTACCTAGGCCTTTGCTATTCAAAGTGTGGTTCATGAACCAGTAACATCAGCATCACTTGTTAAAAATAAACAATTGGAGCTCCATTATAGATGCATCTGAATTTTAGCAAAATCCTCAAATGATTGGTATCCCCCCCCCAAAAAAAACCTGAGAGGTACTGACATACACAATAGAGTAGAAAAAGCAGCTTCAGGCAGAGGTATCAATATGAACAAAGGCTAGCAGACATGATAAAGCATGATATGTTCATGAAACTATAAGTCACAGCAGAGGGTGTGAGGGAGGATATGGCACAAATTAAAGCAAGTTCAGACAACAAAGTACCTTGTAATCCATACAGAGAAGGCTGTACTTCATCCTATCAGTAATGGCCTGCAGGTAAAAGAAGAGTATGATATGATGACATAGCACATTTAAAGTAGAGTAAGAATATTTTTTGCCAAGCAAAATAGAAAAGATTGTATGTTATGCCCAAAAGAGAGGAGATTTAAGGAAATAGAATAATACAATTTGATTTGATGCAATTTTTTTTTCATGTCAAAGCTTACTGCCTAAGAGTAGTGTGGAAGATGTGTTGGTGACAGGTCAATATGAAAGGCAGAGAAGACAGTTGGCACACTCATTCTGGGAAGAAATGATGCAGATCAAAACTACAAAAATATTGGCAGGTTGGAAAGGGAAAGATGACTATCAGAGAAAATGAAGCAGAATCTGCAGAACTTACTTCAAATTTACCAACTGCATCTGCAGTTTAGTTTTCTCTCATTGTTGAGATGAAATACCTGGTGCCCAAATGAAGGAAGGAAAGGTTCATTTAGTTCACAGTTATGGAGGTTTCAATCCATACTTAGCTGGTTCCAAGGCAGGGTGGCATGACTAAGGGGCAGCTGTTCATGGCAGCCACAAGCAAAAAGAGCAAAAAGAACCAAGCACACCTCCTTCCCTATCTTATATTGCATGCCAGCCCAGAGCAGGTGCAGCACTAAACACCACCAATCCCATAGCTAGATAAGGAACCAAACACAAATGATAGACTCAGCCACCTCCACGATTGCATGAGGCTTGTGGGGGGCCATCCAAACACAAGCCATAACAGAAGAAATATGGTGGAAGGGTCAGTACCAGAACAAAAGATAGTTATGCTTTGGGCCTGTTGGGTTTCAGCCACCTGTGGGACATATACAGAAGGTAAATAGGTGTGGACAAACGAGCATTAAACACTAACCACCTCTCCTGAAAATTTCTCATTTAGAATCTATTTGGTTTTCTTGAAAAACATTTAGTTAATTCCATAAATAATTAGCTATGATGGATAATTCAGCATCTACTGAGACACTGAGACTCAGCCACTCAGAGCTGATCTTCCACCTGTTGCCTGTGCTTATTAGCACAAAGGAAAGCTATTGAAGGGTCAAAAGAACTCAGGGTGTGACTGTGGAGACAAAAAAACTGAGGATTTCCTTTTATCTTCCCTAAATATCCTAAGATGGCAGAAACCTTCAATGCAGTTCAATGTAACAAGTAATAGTTGCACATGTACCATCAAACCAAGCACTATTAGGCACTGGGGCTACAACAATCAACAAGAGAACCTCATCAGGCTTACACACAGAAAGAGAGATAATAGTTAAACTAAAAAATTGCTGCAGATACTGAAGCTTCAGCTCAATTCTCCCTTCAAGAAAGGTCTTGCTGCACAGCTATTAAGAGTGCAGTTAGTTTGCAGCCATTAGAACTTAACACCTTTGAGTCCACATTGACTTTCAAGCCAAGGTCACACTGTTTTCAGACTGACTCCCAGAAAATAGCTGGGGAAAGCAGTAATACATCTTGAAGTGACCCCCAGATTGAGTTGCTAGATTTTTTTTTGAGACAGGGTCTCCATTCAGCTAGATTAAGCAAATTAAAGTACAAGACTTGCTTTGCAGTAAAGAATGTGTGTTTTAAAAAATGCATCCCAAACACTGCATGGAACATATTTATACTAAAAAAGTCATTATTTTTCTGCAATTCAAATTTTACTGAACATCCCACCTTTTATAAGCAACTTTACTGTCCAGTTATTAATTTGGCATGGCAGTGGATCAAAGTCTCCCAATTGTCCACCAATTCTGATAACAGGCAATCTTTGCTCCAGTTTCTGTTTCTGCTGGCTGAGATTTTGTCATGTTTTCCTCCACATATGGTAGCTCTCTTTTCATGTGCTTTATTTGTTCACTGTTCGTTTAACAGGTATTACACACCCAAAAAACTTTGGTGGTTCTAATTTCACCTCAGCATCTGCTTCCTGGAAAACCCAACTACTAACAGTTGGTGCCAAGAGTTGTCTGAGAAAGCAGGCAGTAAGAAAAGGTTTGGGGACCGAATAGCTCACCTCTCAGCTGGTTGTGAGTACCCTGGCCCTGGTAGTAGACAGTGTGCAGACATTTTTTGCCACAAGATGGAGGTCAAGTTGTTGAACTTCATCAGTGGTGGTTGGGGTAGCATATGAGCAGAGAGAAATACACTGATTCAAACATTTGAAGTGTATAGGGGGTTTTGTACATAAAAGAATAATGAATTTGCTGATTATTAGTAAAACTCTAATTTGCAAACCTTGGAACTTGACGCATGAGATTGGAATGCTTTGATGGATGTTCCCAAGTGTCCTCTGAACCTTCAGAGCCTGCAGTGGTTGTGCTCCTCTCTCAGTTAAGAACTGCCACATTCCTATGATAGAAGATGATATAAGGACTCACTCAGAAAAAGAAGAGGCAACAGGTGGTTTGTCCCTCTTCTCCTAGACATCAGATCTCTAACTAGGATAAAATCACAGCATAACTAGGCGAGGGATATGCTGAGCACAGTAAAGTTGAAAAGTGATCATAAGTCAAGAGAGTTTCAAGTTGTCACCAGAGGTGTGCCACCAGGGATCTAGCCACTAATGGGACTAGAATATAAATTTGTATAAAACAGATGTGCTTTTTAAAATTTAGGGTCATTCTGTTGAGATATAGAATTGATCCCCCCATATATGACGTGAACTTGCTATTAAGGTAGCTTTCTCCTAGAAGAAGTAATGAGAGGTTGGGAGGCTAAATTGTCTGACTGCCCTGAAAGACATAGGGGAATAAATAAAAAGGCTCAGGAAGTGAGTTTGCAGGAGCGCATCATACACAGCCAAAGACCAATCAAAGGACATACCACTTACCAAAGCCATTGGAATGGGCTGGTGAGAGAGACACAAGAATCACTAAGTGGTTCAGGAATACCTCTACTCTGGGGCCAGAGCTAATGGTACTTATGATCATTGATGCCAATGGGGATGTTGGGCTTCCCAAAGCAACTAAGGCCAGGTGGTGATACCTAACTACCAAAGACAAATGGTTGTAACTGTCATAACAACTAAGAAAAAAAATGGCAGCCAAGAAGGCCTAATTCATAGATTATCATGGAGATGGTGAATAGAATTCAGCATTCTTAGTGGAAAAAAATAGTCAACAAGGTTGCTGTGTAATATTGAAATAGGGGAAATAATGCAACTCCTGACCTGGTAAATGTCATATACACTGAGTTCATGTTCCTCAAAATCAAAGAATGAATTTTAAGAAACAATGGAGGTCAACAGTACAAAAAATTATTAAGAGAGATAGCTCTTGAGACACAGAATGGGACCCAAAAGTGGGTTGCTGGGGATCCCACTTTATAGAAGAAGTTTGATATATCAAATTCATAAGGTGGGTACAACATGGCTCAAAGTTATGATCAAAAAATAACGTTACAAGTATAGCCCCTTAGGTAGTATTGATCCAATGGGGAAACAGATCACATAGCAAGCATACATGGAAAGAACAAGGACTTTTTTGGGAAGGAATGGATCAGGAAGTTTTGGTCACTCACCTGGGTAACTGATGTCTATCTAGACTTAATTGGACCAGGTGATGCCAATTATAGTATAATCTTCAAATTATTGCTTATTCCTTAGAGCGATGTGTAGACCTGATGATTCTGTCTTTATCTTGAGGCCTGACCTGGGACAAATGCACCTCCAGCTACAGTTGTAATGTGTGGTCATTTTCTGCAGTGACTCTTTCAAGGGCCTAGCCCTGTATGACTTCCTATAATATTTCTACCTGACTTAGATATCTATAATATGAAGAGGTACCCTGAACTTCTGTGAGGGGGAAAGGAGCAATGATCACTTTGGCTACTTTTGGCTAAAGGGGACCATACTTGTGATTAGTTGTTAGAGATATTCTCAAGAGGATTTAATCCAAAGGCCTTCGGTAGATGCCAAGTGTTTTTATTACCACGTGTTTTAGGCATATAGCTTTAAATCCAGAGAAGACCAGGCCAAAGAAACAGTTAAGTACACATGGGCCAAATAACAACATCAACAACTCTATCACTATATAATCAACAAATGTTTCCAGTAGGAAGAGCCCAGTAATAGCTTCCCACAAAGAGGGCAAGGAAAAGATCTAGAGAATTTCAGAATCTGATGTGTCATTAACCTGTTATTTAATATTTTGAACACCCACTGAGATATTAGCACAGGATCACAAATGTGCACACAGTTATCTTTTACTCCCTTGTGCTGCTATTATGATGTCTAATGCCATCCAATTTTAAAAGAAACTTGCCTCATTAGTTTTACTTCTTCATTTAGAAGAGGCAGACTGGTTGAGGTGTCATTTAAGGCTTATTGAGTGCAGTTGGCCAAGGCTTTGATGTATTTCATGACATCCTCTAATCCTAGGGAAGGAAAAAAAGATAGAAGCCACATAATAATACCAGTGAAACACACTCCTAGACTATCAGTGTTTTAGATTGGATAAATTTTCAGGTTTGTTGATATTTTTGACACTCCTGTCTTGTAATCTTGTGAATCTCAGTGTTCGTCTACCTATCCATCCGGAGGATCACCAGGGCCATACATTGGTGCCACAGGAACCATGAGTGTCATTGGGGGCTTCCCCTCTGAGTTTGGCTTGTAAGTTTTGGTGTATATACCTTGCTCTGGGGTGTCTGTCCCAAGTGTTTTGTAAAGGTAAACTATTGAGACAAGATTGATTTTTGCTTGTTTATTTGTTTTTCTACTAAGTTGTCCTATAGTGAAAGTTAAGCACATGTAATCATCCCATAGTCAAAAGTAGCCATCTTGATATGATTGTTGCCTGTCATAATACAACCCTCTGCTTACTAGGAGTTCTACTAGAGTCTGTAAAGAAGCTTTAGCAACATTCCTGGAAAAAATTTGATTATGTCCAGGGTTATTAAATGTGAAGTTTACAGGCCATTCAGTTACCTCATAATAGTGGGCTAAACTATGAACCACTGAACTTTTTCATGTTTCATCCATGTAGCATTGTAGCTTATTCTAATCACCTCCTTGAAGCGGGGATACTCACCAAAGGAGTCCTAATGTACTGGACAAGCAGAGCAGGCCATGTATCCAGCTTGATGTTTGTTGTAACATTTCTGCATATTCTTATGCCCATGCTAGAAAGGAATTGTACTCTCCTTTAAGTGGTAAAGCAATAAGTAAAGGGTTAAGAGTAACATCTTAGATTACTTATCTGAAGACTTCACTTTCTTTCTGAACAAGAACTTTGTCTTCTATGAATTCACAGGAATATTTTGATGGTTGTTCACACTTAGTGACCATGTCTGGTACCCAAGGTTTGACTCAGGTATGACCTGTTCAGGAGCCCAGGCCTGCTAGCTTGGCAGCTATGGTGTTGACAGGATCATGGAATATGGTCCTTGTCAGATTGTTCCTAGGGAAGGACGTGTTGAGGGAAGAGATTTTACCAGTATTAAATCTTTGGGAGGAAATATGGGATTTTCCTTCTCTTTAGGCTGAGCTTCTACAATCTGTTGAAGAGTCTATTGAGATTTAGCCAGTGAGGTGCCATCTTTTAATAAGGCATCTATTTCTTGGTCAAAGAAAACATTATTGGTGAGAAGAGGGCATCATCAAAGCATTTTAACTGGGCTTGTGTAGAGCTGAAAAAGCACAAGAAGTGGTGAAGGTTTTGGTCTCAGAGGTCATCCCGAGATTTGGGCTTCCTAAGTGACTACAGAGTGATATTGGGCCTTCTTTTTTTTTTTTCCTTCTTATCAATAGAATTTATTCATATGAACAGCTTTACAAAAATCACAGCATTCGGTTTGCTTAGCACATACTCCCTCAGAGCTGGTTTTAAATAGCACGCTGTTACATATTTCAAGTGACTCTAGTTCCATGGGAGTGATACTCCTTTAATAACATAGAGGTTACTAGAATTTCAGCATGGGCTTTCTTCTAAAGCATCAGTTACACAGGGTGTGTCTCAGGCACAGACATTCTCTATCACCTTCATTCTGCATAGCATCCACAATCATTGGGAAAGGTAGAAAAACTGAATGTGACACTAAAAAGGCATCTATGGAAAATTTTCAGAAAACCCATCTACAGTGACCTCACTACCTTTAGCTCTTATCAAAGTAAAAAAAAAAAAAACAAGCAAACAAACAAAAAAAACCCCTCAAATTCTAGGTCTTAGTTCCTGAAAGCATCTACCCAGACCAACAGGTTTTGGAGCCCTTTACTGTTTGGTATATGAATAAAATTGAGCTGCCAATCTTCTCCAGGGTATTTACTGCATCTCTATATACCTGAAGGGGCTAAAGTTTGGTTAAGAAGATTGCTCTTTTAGCAGAGTTCACATATCATAACTATCCGTTGTACAGTCTGGGAGAGTCAGTCCCTTTCCTATGAGTAACTGTGAGGCCATCTGGTGGAACATGTCTTTCCCCAAGTGAAAAGTTTGATGTAAATACTTAATAATTTTCCACTGACTAGCATCAGGAAGCAACAATTTACTTCATCTGACTGCAACCATCGTGATGGAAGGAACTTACACCCATGGAAGGAATTTATACTCATTCTTTTTTAGGGGATGTGGGTACCAGGAATCTTGGAACCTTGCAGTTGCCAGGCAGGCACTTATGCTGCTGAGCTATATGCCCAGCCATCCATTCAACTTTTGACTGAGAATATTTGGGTAGAATATGATCAAGGGACCCCTCCCAGATCAAGGGGGCCTAAAGGGATTGTCTCTGAGCACTTTCTCTTGCAGCTGCATCAGCCAGTTGATTAAGACATTTTGTCAACCCTTTTGGTGTCTCCTGCAGTGAATTACCACCACCTTGGAGAGCATATAGACAGATGATAAAAGTTTATCTATCTCTTTATGATACTTTATAGGGGAACCTATTGGCCGTTAGATAATTCCCTTCTTTTCATATGGCTGAGTGAGCATGCAGTACTAGGAGAGTGTCCTTTGAATCAGTATATTGACTTTCTGTCCTTCACTGAGTTGCAAAGTCATTGTCAGAACTATAGCTTCTGCTAGGGTCCTGCTAGCTGGGCACTAGTCTCAGGGGCAAGTGGGAAACTTTCAACTGTTTGATGTAGAGTCACTACTGAATACCCTTTCTTTCTTGTCCCACTTTCAGTAAGGAATTCATCACAGAAGAAGGTCAAATCAGGGTCAGTAAGGGGTGTGTCTAACAAGTCTTCTCTGGCTGTTTACAGTCATCTCTTTTAGCCCTGATTTCCTTCTTTTCTGGTAGGAAGGTGGCAAGGTTGGAGGAGGAGCATGACTTTATTTAAATTCTGGAAGCAGGGCCTGGTATTCTTAGTCAACTGTTTGAAGCCATAGTCTCCCTTTGGAAGAAGGACATCCTGCCGCATTGTGAGACACACACATGGTGAGATCTTTGCCAAAAGTCAGCTTGGATGCCTCTGGTACCAGGTGAGCAACAGCAGCCACAGCTCTAAGACACACAGGCCACTCCTTTGCTACAATGTCTAATTCATAACCCAGATGCCCTATTACCTGTTGAGCAGATTCTCGATCTTACATAAACCCTCCCAAAGCCATCCCCTGCATTTCATCAGTGTATAGATTGAAACAGTGTGCTGTCAGTAGGTTCAGTGCTGGGGCATCTAGAAGTGTTTATTCAAATTTTTGGAATGCAGTTTGGGAATCATGTTTCCAGGCTAAAATATGGGTATCTGCCTTTTGGACTTCTTTTATAAGCTAATAGAGGGATTGTGCAATCTCACCACATATTGCTATCTACAGGTGGCAAAACTTGTAATTTGTAAGACTCCGCTAACTGTTTAGGGTCTCAGTCTGCAGAAAGGAGAGTACTGGTTTAATTCTCTCTTTGCCCCAGTCTTTGAGTTCCCTTAGATATAATAAAGCCTAAGTATTTTGTGTCAAGTTTGCAAAGTTGTGCTTTAGACCTAGAGACCTTATAATCTCTGTCTGCTAGAAAATTTAAATAAAATAAGACATCTTTCCCCAGGAAGAGAAATGGAATTCCAGGCATAATCAAAAGAGAATGGGAGAAGAAGAAACCATCCCAGTTACAGCCCGAGGGTTATGAGAGGAGTTACCTTCTCTCCGGTGACTCTTTTCATTGAAGTATGGTGGCTAAAAGGAAGACCAGAAACACATACGCCAGTGTTCAGGAATAGGCTGGCTTTTTCCCCTATAAAAAGCAGAGCACGTAGGTGTCAGGCAATAAATGGACCCCCAGCCAAAGTAAGGTTTGTGGCAGGTCCACTGGTCTGTGAACCCAGAGCAGTCATTTTTCCTATTCAAGATGTATAATTAGTATTAGTAACACGGCAGTTGATTCAACCCCTACACTGGGTTTTTGATCTTTGGGTAAGTGCTATCATAATATAGAAAGTCAAAAGAAATTTCAGAAATTGCTACTTACAGTAAGCAAAACAAAAATGATATTACATGGGGGGAGTAGAGATTAAAGATTCAGATCTCTATCAGATCCTTCAATTTTCTATCAAGCACCTACAAAAACTGAATGAATTTTGGAAACTATAAACTGCTATAAGGGAAAACCAAGTAGCAGCCCTGATCACATCCTATCTGCCATGTCAGACATTGTACCATCACTGGGGTAGATAGACACAGCCTTGGGGATATGGCTTGCAACCACTGATTAGACAAGTGAAGACTTCAATTCCCAACAGAAAAGGCCATCGGGAGCAGTTCATTTTCAAATGAAATAAAAGGTATTATACACTCAACAGTTTTGTTCCAGGATTGCATTCACTTTCACTGTCTCATTTCTCTCTCTCACTCTGACTTCTATCATAATATATGCTGAAGAATCTGGACTGTCAGGATAATATGAAAAATATTACATTGATCTATTAATGTAGTGACACAATAAGCAAGAGATGATTATAATACTGGAAGTCTTGATAAGACTTATGAGCTTCAAGGGGTGACAGTAAATCATAAAAGATTGGGAGATATGCCACTTTAGTTAAGTTTTAAGAAGTCCTGGTTCAGACAATGCTAGGTATTGTCTCTCAAGTAAAAGACAGCTTGCTATATATTACATCCCTACTAAAAACAAGTAAGCATAGTGCTGGTAGATTTTACAGGGCCAGAAAGCAACATATTTCTACTTTGGAATATTGCTTTGGCCAGTGAGAAAGAGCCTGTGATTCACTGATTGAATCACATGTATGGAAGTTCTGGTCTAATAGGTATTGGGATGGTCTGCTGAAGTGGTAGCTGAACATCTGCCCAGAGGCAGTAACCCACAGAATGGGGTGCTGTCCTCCAGAATGCTGCTGCACACACTTTTAAGGCAGAGACCTTTAGATGTCACTAGGATCCCAATGGAAGAATACATAAATTAGCAAATCAAGTGGCTTTAGGTCTTTGCACTGAAAGGATTTTAAAAGAGGGAGCCCTGACCAACACTTCACAAAGCAAGATGGATGAACTTGGCTGGAGAAAATTGTATCTCAGAATACAACTCTTCCTGAGAAAAATACCACCATAAAACCTTTCAATAATTGGTGCCTTTGTATTGACAGTTTTGTCTCTTCAAGTGCCACCAGTGTTACCACTGGGGAGATGGAGACAGTGTGATAACCTCAGGCACCTTTCTCTTCATAACTTGATAAGCCTTGTCTCAGTTGTGTATAAAGTGTAGTGCAAAAGCAGCTTCAAGTATCACCTGCCATCCAACCAGATGGTCCATCTTAAATCCTTTCTAAATGAAGTTATGAATCTGCCTTTGGCCACAAGTACCTTCAGGACAAGGAAGATTTTCAACACAGGCAGGAGTAGAGATGACTCAGAAAATTGCACAACCATCTGAAATCTTGGAATACCCTATGGGGACACCCCAGGATTACATGGTATTGTTATCTCTCAGAAGCAGCTGTAGGATATGATTAGGGAGAGATGGTGGCTCCATTGTACACTGAGAAGGCCCAGCTTATGCAGGAAATTGTTATCTTACCCCCTGAGAGCTTTGATGCAGAATTCAAAAAAGAGTGGCCTTAGGGGCATATCTGGTGTATTTTCTTTGGTCCCAGTGCTATTTTTGTTTTTAATTGTACCAATATTCATATATTAGGAGAGTTCACAGGACATTACCAACTTCCTGTTTCTCTGGTTGACTCACCCTACTTCTTGCAAGGATTTGAGCCCAACAGGGGCCACCCTCTTCCCATGAGACAAGCCTGCTCCCATCGACACTGTCCCCTTCTTACTGATTTTCTCATTGCAAAACCTGAGCGCTTTGTTATTCTAACACAGGCTTAACAAATATTTACCTATACCCATATTCACACCAAGAATGGGAAAAAGAACGCTACATTGAGAGGGCCAGAATCTCTAGACAAATATAAAGAGGCTATGGTGCTTTTTTCCTCTGATAACAGCCTGCTTCATTCAGTTTACATGTCTTTTATGACCCTGACCTATTTGTATTCATACTTCACTCCTTCAGTTATACTGGTCCAGATACTCTGTTCTGTCTAAAGCATCCTTTACCATTCTTCTCAACTTAGCCTTTCTCCAATTCCATATTTTCCCATTTTAAGCCTCCCCTCAGATTGTGACCACTTGGACAGGTACCACAAAGAAGACCATTGCTGGGAAATGAGAAGGGGCTGCAGTGAGCACTTCAGCAGAAATGCTGATCAAAAAGCACGTGGTGCCATTTCATTTCAGCTACCCGCCCTTCTCCCCCGGTTAACACACTCACACACCCAGTTGACACCATGCCTCATTTTATTAAAGGGACCAAGAAATGTAATTTGAGTTGGCTCATGAGTTATCCTTCCTTTTCATTCAAAACCACTGGGGAGGGGGAAACGGTCCACTCTACTTGAGGACCTCTGCAGTGCTAGCTCTGTGAGGGAGGTAGAGAGATCACACTCTCCACTCAGGAGCAGCAGGCTTTTAGGGTACAGAAGAGGACTGTAACCGTTCCTTTGATAATTCAGCAGACCAGAGTGTACCATAGTGTGAGGTGGAGCTGGAACAGAGACAGGGATAGATCACCATTGCAAGGGGCAATATTTTATCATGGACATTGTTTAGAATCACAGCACAGTTCAATATTCACTAAATCAGTGTTTGCAACAATGTTTTTTATTCCATTTTGTTACTGAAAAGGCATCTTCTGATGGCCTTTACCCATGACAGCCATAACTATGTCCATGAACACCACCACTTCTCACCTTAATGTGCCCAGTTACTCTCCACCCTCCAGGACGGGCTTCCATTCCTTCCATCAATCCTCCATGGCTAGCCTGGAGCCACATAATTAAGGGTACTATTAAACAAGACCTCACTAACTTCCATGATTGACCCACATCCCTCCCCTAAACTCCATAAGGTTGTATAATCAAGTTCCCTCTTCATCTAATCAATCGAGGCTCACCTGATGAGGAGACCTTTCCTAAGGTCACACTTAGAAAGTGGTGAAGCACAGAGAAATTCAAGTTCATCAGGTTTCAAGTACTTGTGCTTTGTGCTTGTACTTGGAGCTTTATTTCTGTCAGTCCCTTGGTTATCCCAGACTCTAGCATGTGGTCTGCAGTGCATATTTAGTTGGCTCATGACTGGGGACCACTGGGGAACTTGTGTTTTTCTGATCAACCATATTTAGGATTCCTCTTCTTCCATGGGGGCATTTATTTTGCCAAGGAAGACTCCCAAACACAGTTGATCCATTGCAAGTCCTTGGACCTTAAGATCTGCTGCTTTTCTGTGAACAGGATTTGAACAATAGGAAAATGCAAGTGTATGTTTGAGTGCCTCCACATGCATGCCTGTGTGTTTGTGTGTCCGTGTGCATGTGTGTGTGTATATGTGCGCGTGTGTGTGTCGGGCTGAGGGTGTGGAGTGACATAGAGGAGCACAGAAGGGAAAGTCCTATCAGAATAGAGAAAGTAAGCAGAGAAATGAAGAAAATCTAGGAGTGGCAGATTCCGATGGGCTGCCAGCACACACTTTATAAACATCGTTTCCTGCCTGGAAGACCTTGCCCTGGGTTAGTTTCCCTTTCCTGCCTGACGCTCTTCAGGAACAATTCCTTTGTTTGCTTCTTAAACAGTCAGTGCTTAGTGCAGTAATGCAAATTCCCATCACTTACAGAATAAAGAATCATATTGTTGGACCTTCACTAGGTCCTCTCTTCCCTGTCTCACAGACCCAGGGTTTTAGAACACAGGCCTGGACACCTGCACCCACCATGCAGACAGGCCAGCACACCAATGCTTTAATGCTGAAGAAGAAATTGGGATAAAGGTGTATTTTAAATTAGCAGTGACATTTAAGTGCTATAAAATAGTTTTCAAAATGGATTCTAATTTCATGAGTAATGCATATCTGTTGAAAAAATAGAAAATCTATTTATGCAAAGACAAAATTCTTACCACATTTACAAGGAAGCATAACTTCTTACTCCATATTATCCAAGACTTTGCCTATTAATATGGATATGTATGTGTTGTTTTTATAATAATCATGAGAAGTATGTATAGTTTAATAACTTACTTTTCTAAAAAATTGATTATTGTGACTTTGGTACAGTTAAATAATTTTCCAGAAATATACTTTCCCTATATTGCACTCCTTTAACTTTTTATAATACAAACAAGTGACTATGGGAAGGCCGGCAGCAAGAAGAATCAATTTTTTAAAATTACGTTTCTGACCTAAGGCCACCCTGTCGTGTGCAAGCTGTTATACATGCTTCATCTCCTTCATCTGACTCAACCCTTACATTCAGCTGATTTTACCAAAGGTCACATAGATGAGAAGCAGATTCATGAAGGCCTCCCTAATGTCACAGTGTAGCTCTTTTACCTGGAAGTGGTGGAACATGTCAGTAATTTCAGAACATTGGGAGGTTGAGGCAGGAAGATCACACGGTTGAGCCCAGCCTGAGCAAGACAACTTAGAGAAACCCTCTCTCAAATTAAAAATTAAAAAAAAGAGTAGGGATGTAGTTCAGTGTGAAGCCCTGGGTGCTTCTAGACCTGGAAAAAACCTCTTTCCACCTTTTTCATTTTGCTTCTCTGTCAGTGAAGTAAAACTTGACTTGGGGTAGGCAGGAAATTCTCTATCACTGTCAATCATGTGGCTAGACAGTATCGGAAAATGCTCCCTAGTACCATGGGACCCATGTCTAGCATTTCTGCAAATGCCTCTGATGGGGGCCATACAGAAAATCAATCTCCTCTCTACCACTGAATCCTCTTGTAAGCGACTCAACCTGCAATGCTTTGTTTTTGGAGCAGGAAGGAAATGTGGGAGGCAGATTGTTGAGCCGACTCATTAAGAGGTAGAACCATCTTTGTCGACTTGCTGTAGCAGAAAGCTGGCAGATACTGTTAACTAGAGCTTGTCTCAGTGAAGCTGATTGGCAACAATGCCATAGCTGCAGCAGACTCCAGGGAATCCCAGACAAACATAGTCAGGACCTATTAAATTCACCTTCACCTGCAACCTTCTGTTTCTTGTAAAAATTCAGGATAAACAGGAAAATTTCCCTATGGTCACTCATATATAATGACTACATTATAAAAAGCAGGAAAACCCATTGTTCCATGTTAGGAATCTTTTTTTCTTTTTCTCCTCTTTTTCCTCCTCCTCCTCTTCCTCCTCCTCCTCCCCTTCTTCCTCCTTCTTCTTCTGGGATGAAACTCAAGAATGTAGGTGCCCACTTACAGATTTTGGTATTTCTGCTATAAGGCCTGGAGGATTAGCACTCTATAACTTTACCCTTTGCTTGAAAGGGAAATAGTTATTAGCTAGTACAACACTCATTCATTTCCTTCAATGCTTCAGTCATAAATCTAAAATATGTTAACATCTTTGAAGAAATTAATTAGCTCTTTGGTTGATACTTCTAAAGCACTTTAATGAAGATCTGGTTTTTTCTCAGCCTTTAAAGGTATTTCCACAGCAGCCATTTAACAGATAGAGACTTTTTAAGAAATGCTTTGTAGCATTTGAAAGGATCTGTTTAATGAACATTTGTCCAATTAAAAATATTATTCCTTGTTGATAGAAAAGTACCATTGATGCAAATTCCCTTGAAATTGAAAGTATGTCCTTAAAATTGATTTTTGATTATAAAATAATGCAATAATATGTGTTTAATTATAAGGAAATTTTAACATATAAGGTAGTTAGTCAGTGCTGTGAAAGTTACAATTATTTAATTTTTTTATTTAAACAGAAAAACAGGAAAAAGGTAGAAATATTATAGAATTTCAAGAAAAGAAGATAAACTAAGAAATCAGTAGTTGATAAATTACATATTGTTCTTTTAGAAATAGTTATTCAAGTTACAAAATTAAAGCACACAAAGTGGACACTCAAGCAGTGAGAGTGCAAACAGATCTGTTCAACAATCCAACAAGAACCTAGAAATACGGTCATCAATCCCACACGCCTAAACATACATGCAGCTTTATCTTTTATAGCACTTCCTATTTCCTCTTTTTTACAATAGCAATTATACATTTTTAAAATTTTATTTAAAGAGAAGACAAATCACTTAAAATCTCCAGCAAAATTCATTACTTTCCCTGGTGGTACATTCCTATGTGTGACAGGCATTTTCATTCCCAATGGTCTTCTCAGCTTATCTTCAAATCAAATCAAATTTTAGAAATCATTGAGGACCTGCGGTTGCTAAATTAACTTGGCAATATTATTTTTTTAAATTTCTCTGACCTAATTCATACAATAGACAGTAGCAGAGTAACAAAATATTCTCATTTTTTCCAGACAACAAAATTAAAGTTGGTGGTGTAGCTAAAGTCATACAGCCAGTAAGGATCAGAACCAAAATTTGAACTCAGGCCTTCAGTCTCTTATGCCCAAAGGAGTCTTTGCTAAGAGGACTGTTACAGAAATGTGTCCAGCTGTATGACCACAAATACATTCGTACCACATCTCTTCCTTCTGCCTAGGCTAAGAGTTAGGTCTCAGCCATCTGATTAGAGTCTTTTTCTTATCCCTTGTATTTTTAATACTTCTCAAATCATTTTCCATGTAGAAAGCATTAAGGGACCTGTGCAAAATCTAGGAATCCCATTTCTTTGGACTCTCCTTATAAATCTCATTTTCTGCAAACTGTCTTCATTTGGCTGTTGCTCCCTTTGGGATCCATCCCTTATAATTAATGTGAAGTAACCCTTTAGGAGACTGCCAGCTCCAGGAGACAGAATGATAGAATGTATCATTTGCTTCTTTCCTGTCAGAGTTCCTCAGTGTCTTCTCACTCATTCAACATCTAGGTGAAAAACTTGGTTACTTTTCCCCTTAAAGCTAAGAGAAGCTATTAAAAGTAATTGTAAAGACAGAGAGTACTGGTATACTTGAAAGAACATTGAAAATTCAACAGACTTTTATCCAAAGCCTTACGACATTATTTGGCTAAGACATTCAACTTCTCAGAACTTATAAAACAGGAATTTCCATAGATACCTCTGTTGGGGTATCTTATATAGACCTCAAGCCAATCTGTACCTTCTTCCTCTCATCCTAGCTAACCAGGATAGTACACTTGGTGGAAACAGAATTCCAAAATATCTTGAAAACATAAAGATACACACACACACACACACACACGCATATAAATAACTTTAAGGATCACAAATGGGACTTAGAAATGGCAGTACATATATGATTAATCCATAATCTTGACACTAGACCACCTAAGTTTCAATCATCTTCCCTCATTGATTGGCTGTAGGTCCTTGATCATAACTGAGGTCCTATCTATTCTTTGGTGTCTTATATAACAGAGGTACTAACACAGAATCAGAACCCATAGGAGGTGGAATAGCCAGAATTGAATAATATTTCTGAGGCCTGCTGCCTTGTTTGTTGGAGCCTTATCTTGATTGTCAAGGCCAGAGCTTGCAGAATTTAGATGTAGCAGCTGTGTGCGTCTATGCTTCTTTCTGCTGTCCTGACTGCCACCCTCACTTCTGCCCTAATGTGCTTTTCCAATGGCTCTGAACTTCTGGGGCTCAGTTTCTCCTACACCTGAGGCTTAATTATCTCAGTAAGTATAAAGAATCGCCAGGGTCATCGTGCTAACAAGTGTTTGCCATGATGATTGTTATCACAGTATGCAGCACAGAGAAAAGCACACTTAAAACCTTAAACATAATTTTCCAAAGTTCCCCCATTGGTCCTTTGCTCATCTCTCTCTCTTTCTAACATTCCCTTGGCTGATACACTCTGCCTGCCTTCTAGATGTTTTTTTTTCACATGTTCACAACTCCTTAAGCTAAAGCTCTTTCATTCATAATGTAGTGCAACCTGTTACCAACTTCTTGTGTCTTTGGCTCCTCACAGCCTTACAGAGGTTGTCGAGAGCAGAAGAGATAGCTATAGAATGATTTTTGTCTCTAACACACACATACACATATATATTTATGATGCTTGGCACTTGGTGGGCACTCAGGAATATGTTTCCATCTCACCTTGATATTAATTATAGAATAAGGGCAAGCAACCCACTCTGGATATTCATGGAAAGTCTGACCAATTCCTTTTCATTCCTAGTATGCTAAGTCAACTTCCTGAGGACTCTGATTCTGAAAATGAATAACACAGCCTGAACCACAAGATGGGGCACATACAGTCTGAGATCTAACGCTCTGCTGTTCAGCACAGTAGCCTCCAATCACCTGGGCCTTTTTAAATTTGAATGAATTAAGATCAAATGAAATTTAAAGTCTGTCCTCAGTCACACTAGCCGCATCTCAAGTGGTCAATAACTATGCATGGCTAGTGGCTACTACATTGAACAACACAAATAAGGAACATTTTCAACATGACAGGAGCTCTATTGGAGAGCACCAGTCTTTAGCTTGGGAAACAGTAGTATAGTTCAAACATGGTTCGTATCTTACACACAAAGTCCATATGTTAAGGGCTTGATCCCCAGTGTGGTGCTGACAGGGGACAGTGGAGCTTCTGGAATGGGAAACCAGATGAGAAACCCTCAGGCCCTTGGAAGCAGGCCCACAAGAGGGATTGTGTGATGCCATCCACCCTTTCCCTTGCTGTCCCTGGCTTAAGACGTGACTGCTCTCACTGACTCACACTTCCACTATGTAGTGAAGCCTCCCAGGGATTCAAACCAATGAAGCCTCCTGATCTTGGACTTGAATATCCAGGGTCCTGAGTCAAAGTAAACCTCTCTTTACTATACAAGTTTATTGTATGAGTAGCCTGTCTCAGATACTTTGTAGTAGTGAAACAGAGCAAGCAGACTATGACTTAGTTATACACCGAACCTTATGTCAAGCCCTTCTGATCCTCTAGGCCTCAGCTTTTGGAAAAACTTAGCCTACAGAGGTTAAAGACTATCAGAACTTGGTGTTAGTATAAAGGAGAGGATTGAAGACAGAATGGTTAAAAGCTGAACTCTGAGTCCTAGGCCACTTAAGATCAAGATCAGTCTGCCAAAGTTCAAGGCCTCAGCCCACAGAGTCTCATTTTACTCCAACCATTACGTTTTTTAAAATTAAACTCTTTGGGAAAGGGACTCTGAAATTATTCTTTACCTTTTAAAATGACATAGGTATAAGCAAGGACTCTATACACAAAACCCCATTCATACAAGAAATAGTACCAAGAATCAACAAATGGGATATCAAATCAGAAAGCTTTTTGCATAGCAAAGGAAACAACCAATATATAAACAACTTTTAAAATTTAGATTCCTCCCCAAAATTAAAGGCCCAATCAAAAAATATGCAAGTGCAATGAACAGACACTTCTCAGAAGCACAAGTTCATGCTGTAAATGCCTGAAAAAATGTTCAACATCTCCAGTCATTAGGCAAATGCAAATTAACACTTAGCTTTCATCTTACTCCAGAAAGAATGGTCATCAACAAGACATCAAGTAAGAAATTCACCCTGATAAAAATGAAACTTAGAAAAAAATGCCATAAAAATAATTGGAAACAATTACTGAGAAATTTCTAAAAGAAAAATATCTGGAAGTTTAAGCTAGAGGAGAGCCCGTGAAAGCTTTTGAAGTCTGTTGCCTCTGTTTCCCTCCTTTTCTTGCCATTTTCTTACTCCTCCATGGGACCAAGAGAGAAGTAAACCATATTACTTATGCAACCTGTGAGGTCTTCTTTAGGAACAAAAAAAAGATAAAAATTGTGGATATGAATTAAATACAAAATGAGTATATATCAGACTTCAAATTCCTGGAAACTCTGAAACTCAGGGTCATTCCTCTGAGCTCTCTGAGGAGTGTTACCTGAAATCCCTTTACCAAAAAGCAATGTGGCCTTCTCCTCCCTGCCCTGAACATTCTACACCTCCATACAATAACCAATAATCTCAGGAGTCACTCAAGTGAGGGTCTCTGGAGCTGAAACTGCTTTAGCTTCACAGTAAATCTAATTCTAATCACAGACTATGAGCTTATTGGTAGATTGAGGGTGACCATAGGTATTAGAATAGTTCATTCTTTTTCTTTTACAGATGAAAATGGAAGAGTAGTATTTCTACTATCCCATAACTTGTAGTATTAGGAACAAGAACACAGGCCTCCTCCTTTTCAGTCTGCTTTCTGGCCTCTAAACCAGTTTTTTCTGATACAAAGTAGCATCATGTCTTAGTTACTTTTTCTGTCATTGCTGAGACAAAATACCTGACATCCAAAATTAAAGGAGGAAAGATTTATTTAGCTCACAGTTTGCAGGAGTTTCAGCTCATAATTGGCTGGCTCCAAGGCAGGGTGGCAGGGCAGAGGGACATTTGAGGAGAAACAGTTCATGGTGAGCAAAAGGAAGAAAAGCAGTGAAGCTTTAGCAGAGAAGCAGTAGCAGAGAAGCAGCAAGTGACAAGCAACAAGCAGTAACACTCTTTCTGTCCCTTATCACCTACCCATCTGTAGGGCAGGTAGCCTTCACACTCAGGTGTGGGGGAAGTCTTAATCCTAGCTTTGTGCCATGAATCAATCCCAGAACTACATCCTTGATCCCAGCATCACATACCCTAGATCCACTTACTTCAAAAATACCACACCAGTGACTATCTGATGCTCTGTGGGGAATCTATATACAAGCCATAATACATCATAGGCAGTCAGGAGACTGAGAATATAGTT
>PVLA01007605.1:69843-102334 GCA_004027455.1 Hydrochoerus hydrochaeris | reverse complement strand
TGTGGATGAGTGAGTGGATGAGTGTGTGGGTGAGTGAGTGGATGAGTGAGTGGATGAGTGTGTGGATGAGTGACTGGATGAGTGTGTGGATGAGTGAGTGGATGAGTGACTGGATGAGTGTGTGGATGAGTGAGTGGATGAGTGTGTGGATGAGTGTGCAGATGAGTGAGTGGATGAGTGAGTGAGCAAGTGCTTGACTGAATGGGTAAGAGAATCAATGAGTAGGCGCTGGGCCCCAGGGCTGCCAAGACCCTGGGATCTTTGGTCTCAGCTCAGCCTCTGTGGGCTGCTGGGTGCTGTGTCACCTTGGGCCCCTCAGTGTGCCCTCCTGGCCTGATCGCAGGAGTTGGCTACAGTTCAGGGTCAGTTTGATCTGGAACCGCCTGCTCAGCCCTGGGGCTGCTGTGTGGCCCTGCGCTTGGGGAGGAGCAGGGGACGACAGGACGGCGCTGGTGTGAGTGGGGATCACGGTGATCCTAGGCAGGCATGTGGTGGCTTCTGGAACCTACTGTCCCCTGGGTGTCTCTGCACCCCCAGGACTCCAGAGCAGATCCGCTGCCCCTGCGTCTATGCTGCCCAGAGCCCCTACTCCTGTACCCGGGCAGCCCTGCCCAGGGCCGTGGTGCATGCAGCCTGGGCCCTAGGGTCTCTGTGTGCCCCATCTGCTCAGCCAGGTCTCCCTAGGGTCTCTGTGGCACTGCTCCCTGCTTGGCCCGCCCTCGCCGTGGATACCCTGTGCTGCCTGCCTCTGGTCCATTCGGCCTCACTTCGGGATGCCATGTAGCTTTGCACGTGGCCACATTGCTGCTTTCTGGCGCAAGCTGCACACTCAGAGAGGGTGAGGGAGAGAAGGACGGCGATGTGGGATGTGTCACACAGGCCTGGGCGGGTATTCCAGGGGAGAGGGGCACGATGGGTCCCCAGGAAGGGATGCTCTGGGCAGGGAGGGTGGACCCAGGCCAGGCCCAGGACAGAGGCCACTGGCCCGGCACTGGGATACAGTCTGTGGGAGGTGGGGAGCCATGGAGAGTTGCAGGTTGAAGGCAGGGACAGGATGGGTTGTGTCCTGAGGCTGGAGCAGGTGGGCAGGTGCAGTGGGGGTGGGGGGCAAGCAGCAAACTGGCAGCCAAGTGTGTGCAGATGGCGAGGTGCATGCTGGGCAGGGGGCTGCAGCCAAGGCCATCTGCCTCTGCTGGGCAGAGACCAGGCAGCCTCCTCCATTGCACAGACACCGGCCAGGGCTGCTTGGCGAGGACCCCGCCCTCTCTGCAGACACCTAGGTGGAGGTGGGGAGCTGCACAGGTGTGAGAGCTGGAGACGGAGAGGGAGAGATGGAGGAAGAACAGAGAGCCAGGAGCAGAGGCAGAGGCAGAAGGGACAGAGACACAGAGAGAGACAGAGAAAGAGGGAGACAGAGACAGAGAGACAGAGATGGAGAGACAGAGAGGCAGAGACAGGGAGAGACATAGAGGTGGAGAGGCAGAGACAGGGAGAGACACAGAGGCGGAGAGGCAGAGACAGGGAGAGACACAGAGGCGGAGAGGCAGAGACAGGGAGAGACACAGAGGCGGAGAGGCAGAGACAGGGAGAGACACAGAGGCGGAGAGGCAGAGACAGGGAGAGACACAGAGGCGGAGAGGCAGAAACAGGGAGAGACACAGAGGCAGGCCGAGGCAGGCAGGCCGAGGCAGGCCGGGGCAGCCTCATCAGTAGCCCTCCCAGGCGAGCTCCCTGCCCAGGATGGATGGCCTCGGGCTGTGCAGACTTGGCTTGTCCCTGTTCTCGAGGGGTGCAGCCCAGATGGGGGCTGCGGCGGGAAGGAGAGCATTTGTGGGGTGGACTGTGGATTAGGCCCTGTCTCCGTGTGCAGCTAAACACCTGTCTGTCGTGCTCCACATCTGCTTGGGACAGCGCGGGAAGGAAAGGCCTCGCTCTTAGAGCCAATGAACACCACTGCTGTCTCTGGGTTCTCGAAGTCCATGTGGACGCAGTTGAGGGGAGACGGAGTGGGTGCAGGGAAGGGCTGCTGTCTGTAGAAGCTGCGGCTAGCCAGGCGTGCAGGCGCACACCTGTAATCCCAGAACTTTGGGAGGCTGAGGCAGGAGGACTGCAAGTTTGAACCTAGCCTGGGCAACTTAGCAACTTAGCAGCTCTTGTCTAAGAATAAAAAAGGCCAGGGATATGAATTAGTACGGAGGCCCTGGGTTTGATCCTCGGCACCACAAAAACAAAAAACAGCCAAAATATAAAAAGCAGCCTGAGGCCCATGGAGCAGTGAGGGCTTCCAGGAGGTGGAGAGGAGGGGAAGAGGCCAAGGGTGAGGTGAGACCAGGGCTGTGGCCACTAGGTGCTGACCTTGGGGAGCCCCTGGCATGACTCTGGACCCCAGTCAGCATTCTGTGGCCAGCGCGATGGACAGGCTGGGCTGGGAGACCCTGCACTCCCTCCCATGTGTGGCATCAGAGCAGGAGTGTTCAGGTTGGGGGCGAGGGGGAAGTGGGTGAGGGGCTTTGCCCAGCTGGGGTGAGGGTGGGTGTGGGGGTGTGGTACCCATGCAAGACATGGCCAGGCCATCCTGGAAGCTACTGAGAAACACTCACCAGCCCAGAGACTCAGAGAGAACAGAGAGGAAGTGTCCTAGTCATGAGGTGTGAGGGGACTGATGTGCCACACACACACACACCAGAACATTCACACACAGATGCACACTCAGAGAAACACACACAGACTCTCACACCCACACCTCAGACAGCTGCTAAGCATGAGCAGGTGAGACTGGGCCGGGCCTGGCCTCCCTGCTGTCCCTTGTGGGGGCCTCAGCTGCTAGCCTGGCCCCTGCGCTGAGGAGCAGCTCCCCCTCACCTCTGAGCACGTGCAGGGGACAGAGAAGACTTGTTGCCCACATTGTGTTAAGGTGGACAAATGCATCAGAGCCCCACTTGGGCCCATCCCTGATTTACCCCTCCAGTGTCCCTTTACCGGGTGAGCACTGAGCTCCAGACCCCCACCTCCATCTCACCCATTTACTCACTTGCCCGTGTCCTTATCCACCTGAGTGTCCACCCCCTTTCACCCACCCACCCACCTCCCACCTCTCCACAGACCCAAACCCACCCACCCACCCATCCACCCCCTTATCCACAAAAGCGTCCACCATCCTCCGCTCGCCCACTTCTCCATCTACCCATCCATCACCTCGTCACTTGCCCAGCAAAGCAGCCACCTAAACCTGCTCCCTCTCCTCCCTCCCACTGATCCCCGTCAAGCACCGGACGCATGCTGGCAATCTCGTCCTGGCCTGTGCGGCCTTCTCAGTGAGCTGCTCTCAGGTGGCGGTGAGGAAGGAGCTGCCACTGTTTCCTGTCCACTGTTGCGCACCCAGCATTGCTGTCCCCAGGGGTCCTGGGGCTCCTCCCGGCCTGTGCAAGTGTGGAGTGCGTGTGGAGTGCGTGTGGGGTGCGTGTGGGGTGCGTGTGGAGTGGTGCATGCTGTGCCGGGTTGTGTGCGCTGTTCTGAGTGCTGCGGGTGGTGTTGCATGGTGTATGCATGAACTCCAGGTCCCGTGCCTGTGTACCGGGGCAGAGCTCTCCCTGCCCCCTCGTCCAGGAGCCGGCAAAGCTCCCTTCATGGGCAGCACAGCGTCCCCAGTGATACCCACTCCTCCCCACACGAGCACTGGTGGGGCCGAGTCCTGCCCTGGGGGAACTCTGTCCGGCCCCTGGGGAGGGCCCTGTGTCTGGGGTGGGGGCTCCTGAGGGTCTTTGAGGACCATAGATTTGATGATTTGCTTTATCCCCTCTGATTAGTGAGCTCTCGTTCAAGGGTGCTTTTGCCACATCTAACCGTTCCTACAGGATAGAATCATAACTACAGCACTCTTTGTTCCTTTGTTTTGATTTTTTTTTTTTTTTTGAGACAGAGCCTTGCTGGTTATGTAGTCCAGGCTGGCCTTGAAATCACCATGGAGCCCAGGCTGGCCTTGGCTGTGCAGTGCTCCTCCTGCCTCAGCCTCCTGAGTGCTGGGCTCACAGGTGTGCACCTCCGCACCAGACAACAGCACTATTTAAACCTCCCTCGGTGTCTCTCTGGTTGTAGTCGCAGGCTCTCTTCTTTTTACCCCCTCATTTAGCAGTCCCTGTCCTGGCTACCCTGCCATGCACGCTGTGCTGCAGGCCTCGAGACAGGCACAGGCTGGTTGGCCCTGTTGCCTGCGGCCTGCTGGGCACAGCCTGGCCCTGCTTGCTTGGCTGGTGCGCCAGTCTCCGGGGCTGTCGTGGGACAGCGTCACAGCCTTGGCTCAGACCAGGCTCACTGCCCCTCCGCTCTGCAGGCCGCAGTCCAGCCGAGGGCGGGGTGCAGGGCTGGTCTGGCTCTCCTTCCCCCGCGGCGCTTCCTGCACCATCTGAGGCCCCGCCTCCTCCCGGGCAGGGGGGTCTGTCTGTCTAGTTGCCTTTATAAAGGCTCCATCTCCAGAGAAATACCTTCATATCTTGAGGTGCTGAGGGACAGGGCTGTGAATTAGGGGGTCACAGTGCAGCCCACAACGGCTGAGCCCAGAGTTCCTGGATCACAGAGAAAGATGCAGAAGGGGTGCAGTGGTGTCTCAGTCACAGTCTCTGGGACAAAATGCCTGACACCCACAATTTAAAGAGAGGTTGATTTGGGCTCACACTCCAGTCTACGGCTGGCTCCAACGCA
This sequence comes from Hydrochoerus hydrochaeris, assembly GCA_004027455.1. Classification (NCBI taxonomy): domain Eukaryota; kingdom Metazoa; phylum Chordata; class Mammalia; order Rodentia; family Hydrochaeridae; genus Hydrochoerus; species Hydrochoerus hydrochaeris. Next base: position 97,636 of record PVLA01007605.1, on the reverse strand, counting down.
GGACTGCAGGGCACAGGGGCCTGGCGGAAGAGGAGCTGCTCACGGCATGGGGCACAGGAAGCAGCGAGGGAAGGGAGGAGCCGGGAGGGGGAGGAGCCCACCCAGGCCCCGTCCCCGAACATCCAGGCCCCACCCCCGAACCACCAGGCCCCACCCCGTGGCCACCTCTTCCCACTAGGCCCCGCCTCCTGCCGGCTGTCACAGGAGGCTTTGGGGCCATAACTGGTGGTAGTGTCCCGTGTGAGGGGACGCTGATGTCAGCCTGGGGCTTGTGGGCAGGGTCTGCTGAGGGACATCTGTCAGCCTGGCTTCGAAGGCTGGGGGTGTGCCCCCCCAGGACTGCAGGGCCGGTGGGAGGCTGCAGGGTCTGGTCCAGGGGTCCTGGACTCCTTCTCAGCAGAGCCGTGGTTCCCAGGCGCTCGAGGGCGGCTTGAAACCTGCCTTAGCTGCTGCCTCTGCTGAGACGCCGGCCGTGGATCGGGTGTTCCGAGCAGCACCCCTTGACTGGCTTTTATGATGAAGAACACATTGTTTTGTTTTACGGTCTCCTTGCTCCAAAACTTCACATTTCTGAGTGACTGCTTGTTTTATTGCATTATGGTGAGAAAATGCAAGCAGTGTAAACTTGCACTTTAAATATTCATCCAGACCCACTGCACACCCACAGGGATCCGGTAAGTGTGTCACAGGTGTGCGGAACCGCTGCTCCGGAAGCCCAGCTCCTGCTCGTCTTCTTGAGCCTGATTCATTGTGGCCTTTGAAGTTGGCCTAATCCCTTCCCCGGTGTTTATAATATTTCCCCCTTTGGGGGTATTTTCTTGCTGTTTTACCTTATAACTGTTGGCTACCATTGGCTTCCCAGCTTCATTTGCATATTTGGCAAATACGAAATGACCCTCAGTGCACCATGAATGCTTTTCATTATAAATTCAGTTTTGAGGGTTTTTGTTTGTTTGTTTGTTTGTTCGGGGTTTTTGAGACAGGGTCTCCCTATGTAGTTCAAACTGGCCTTGAACTCACTATGGAGCCCAGGGTGACCTTGCACTCTTGGCAATCCTCCTGCCTCAGCCTTCCAAACATTGGGGTTACAGGCATGCCCTTCTGCACTGTGCTTCAATTTTTTGGTGTCAACACTCCAGCCTGGTTCCCTTGGTGTTTACTTCAATCTGTGCCTTTTGCCATTTTTTCATTTCGAACCTTCCTGTGTTTTTTGCTCTATGGTTTATGATGTGTCTTGCAGGCGGTAAGACTGGGGAGTATTTCCTTTTCAGAAATCAAACATCCTTTACAGTTCGGTAATCATCATGGTAGTTTTGAAATGAGTTTTGTCATAATATTTATCTCTACTCTCTCCCTCTCTGCCTTCTTCCCTTCGTCACTCCTTGCTGAGTTTTCGCCTCTGTTTTGTTTTTCTGTTCACAGTATTTTCTTCCTTTAATCTTAATGATTTAAAACTAGGCATCACATTTTGATGTACGCATAAGATTTTTTTAAAAAAGCCTTAAACTTACATTTATCTAATAACAAAAATCTAAACGATTACTTTGGGCTCCTTTTTGTGAAAAGCAAGGAATTTAACGTCTCTCCTCTCTGTTCTTTTCCTCCCCTTTCTTTGTGCGTGAATTTCCTCAAACCCTGCAAACCTCATACATCTTGCCTTAAATCCCTTGAAGGTTTTTAATGCAGCCTATCCTGCTGGCCTTGTGATAATCTTTAGTTGTGTGTTGGTAGCAACCTTTCTCTGAAGAAGTTGGTGCTTTTATTGTCTTGTTTGTCAGGCTCAGGATCCCAGCCCCGAGCCGCCATTGCCGCAGCCCACGCTGGGCTGTGGGGAAGATGCCTGGTCCTGGTCCTCGGGGCCTTTGCTTGAGGGGCACCTACGGGAGGGGGTCCTGGGCCGGAGGAGCCCAGCCCCACCACACCAGTGGCCCCAGGCTGCGACCTCACTGGGGAAGCATGGGGTTGGTCAGTCATTGCTGGTTTGAGATTGTCTGGTTTTGCTCTGGGGAGCTCTTCCGGGACCTGTTCTTCCGGAGGGGGCTGTGTGAACCACACCGTCCTCTGGTATTGCGCCCCCTGTAGTCCGGTGTCTGGAGCTGGGATTTTCTTCTACGGCGTCTACGGTGATTCCTTCTGCCTCTGCCTTGATTTGTCCTTCAGAGCCGGTGTGGTGCAGCTCGGTTCTGTGAGACCTGACCATCCTGCTGGCTTTTTCACTTCTGGTTTTTCCTGTCTGCTGTTCCTCTTTTCCTTCACAGTTAGCTTCTTTCCTTAGACTCCCTGTTTTGCCCTTCTGCATCTTGAAATGTCATCTGCTCATTGAGGATTTTATGCCGGTCAGAGTGCCCCAGCCTCTTCAGCCTGGTTTTGATTTACAGAAGCTGCACGGACAATACAGCACGACTTAAGAATACCTTTGTTTTCCATTGCGTGAAGTGAAGCTGCAGAGGGGAGGGCTCCTGCACCTGGCCCTGCTCTTTGGGAGTTGTGTCCCAGCCAAGCCTCCATGTGGCCCATGGAACCTGTGCCATCAGAGGTGAGAGTGTCACCCCAGGTCTCCAAGAGTGTCTGGGCTGTGCAGGGCAGGGCAGAAGACCCTGCCTTTCCTCTGGGAGCTCGGCCAGGCCGGCTGGCTTCCGCTTGGTTCAGAGTTGTGTCCTAGGACAGCTTCCTGCCTGGTGCCCTGTGGGGTCCCCCTGCATCCTCCACCCTCCAGGGACATGCTGCCCCCTCAGCCCTTGCTCCCTGCCCATGGCTCTGGCTCAGGCAGTCCCTCTCCCTGGCTGCCCTTGCCTCCAGCACAGGTCCCCTGGCAACTCCATGACAGGGCAGAGGGTGGTGGAGGAGAGGTCAGGAGCCAGACCTAGGGTCGAGGCGGGACCCCACCTCCCTGCAGCCTCACCTGCTTGTCCCACATGGCCCCCGAGACCCCACCAAGTGCCCATCGATGCATCACCCCAGCCTCCCATTGGATGCCCTTCCTCTATCCTCGCTGCAGCCAGGTGCCTCACATCATGTCTTTCCCCGACACCCCTGTCACTGCCTGGCACTGCCTGGCACCCAGAGGCCCTTTGGTACCCAAATGTTGTCTCTTTGCAGCATTTCCTCCCCATGAGGGCACAGAGTGCACACTGGGAACCACTGCTGTCCCCGTGCTCTGCCCTGCTGGGTACAGAGAGGCACCGTGCTGCGCTGAGGTTGCCAGGGGCAGTTCAGGCCCAAGGTCTCGGCATCGTGGATGTGGGGCAGGGAGTGGGTTCTTCCCACTGTGGGGGGCCCTGCAGGGGTGGGTGGCCATTCTTGGTCCCCACCTGTACACACTGCTCTGTAGGAGACAGGAGGAAGTGCCCAGCCCTCCCCCGGTGCCCTTCAGCCCAGGGTCCACAACCAGGGCCCTGCTCTGTGTTGTGCATCACACAGGTGTGAGGGGCTGACGCCCTACCCTGAGGTGACAGCCCGGGTGAGCTGCAGCCCCAGGGCCCAGACCAGGGGGAGCCATGAGACAGGAAGTAGGGGCAGAGACAGAGAGGCAGAAACAGAAAGAGACAGAGAGAGACAGAGTCAGAACCCAGAGCCAGAGTCAGAGAGATATGGAACAGAGAGACGGCTGCTGCCCTGGGGTCTCTCCTGACCTCCTGGTCAGGCTCCACCTCGTGACCTTGTTTAACCTTAATTCCTTCCTTACAGGGCCTGTCTCCCTGGGGTTGGGCTCCCCATCTGTGTTTTGGGGGACCCAAGCCCCCAAAGCATGAGAGTGAGTCCCTAGGGCAGGAGCAGCTTGCCAGGCTTGCACTCACGGCTGCCCACCCATTTGCATGTTCTTCACTCTGCCCAGCCGCCTCCTTCAGGAAGTCGCCCTGATTGTCTGGGGTTGGGTTTGGGGACCAGCCTAGCACAGGAGCAGATGCAGGATCGGCCTGTGCATGGCCCTGGGAGGCCCCAGGGACCAGGGCTGCTGGCCTCACCATCACTTGCTGTTGGTTCCTGGGGCCATGTTGTGTGGTTCCTGAGGAAGCCAGTGATCATGACCATGTCACAGCTCAGTCAGCTGTGTCATTCCTCAGCCTGCATGTCTGTGGTGTGAGCTCTGCAGGAGGCTGGTATGCAGTCCCCCTGTGCCCAGCCTGGGCCCACATGGGGTGAAGGATGGTGCTGCCCAGGATCGTGGCGACTCCGGCACGGGGACAGGTCTCGCTAGGGCAAAAGCACGGGCTGACAGTTGTGCTCACAGATCCCGAGTGGCATGAAGGATGGATGAGAAATATGAGGCAGAGCGTGAGACTGAGCTGGGGCTTCCTGGAGGGCCGGGTCCAGGGCAGGGGAAGCAAGGAGAGAGAGGTGTCACTTTGGCTACACCCAGAGCAGGAAATGTCCATAGAAAGTGAGGGGCTGGGGACAGGCATAGCATCCTGGACCTTGGCCAGCCCTGGGCTGCTGACCTTCCCACCTTGTGGCTGGGAAGGTCCCTCATCCTGGTTTTCCCTGGGACATGGGGTCACACAGGACCCAGGGCAAGCAGGAGCCGATGTTGAATTCTTCCCTGGTAGCCCACTCAGAACCCCGGAAGCCACCAGGCACTTCCTGCTTCCTGGAAAGGGGGGTCTTCAGAGAGGGAGGGGCCAGGCTGGGGGAGGGTCTACTGCAAACCAGCAGGGGCCACTGCAGGGCGGACCCTCTGACCCTGAGTCCAGTGAGGCTTGCAGCTATGGGCAGAGCTGTCCTTCGGTGGGGAGCAGGCAAGGAGGGCAGGAGCAGTGGGTGCCCATGGTATATCAGCCTTTGGGACTGCGGCTGGCCTGTCCTGTGTGCTGTGGTCTCCCTGTGTGGCCACCAGGCCTCTACTCTGGGCCTCATGTGAGGTCAGTCCAGCCCATCACCTAGGGGATGGAGAAGGAGTTTGGGGGCCATGGGTGTGGCCTTGCCCCAGGTGGTTGGGGACTTGGTGAGTTTGGAGAAGTCCCTGGGGAGGGGCAGGGTCTTTGCAGGGACCCTTTCCCTGGAACACGGGGCTTCCCAGCCTCACCTGCTCTGCAGGAGCCTAGGCCTGGGTCAGGCTCGGCACTGGCAGTAGGCATAGCTTGTTTTTATGTAATCCTTGTCTCTCGTTTGTCACCTTGGTCCTTCAAGGCCCAGCTTATAGATCCATCTCATGGATGGTGAAACTGAGGTGCAGAGAGATTCATCCCAGCCAGGAAGTGATGAGGCTGGGGACCCCAGGGACCTCCTTCCCACACACCTTGTGTGGCTTGGAACCCTGAGGGTGGCGAGGGCTGGTGGTGAATGCCGCCATTCTCAGTCAAGGCAATGGGAGGGGACATGACACGTTTGTTGTCTCTGGCTCTGAGGGAGGCCAGAGCGACACAAGTAGGTCCCTGGAGGCTGGGATCAGCGTGAGGCAGGGGACTCAGCCTAGGCTGCACTGGAGAGGCCAGCTGGGGCTGGGACGGGGTGAACAGGACACCAGCTGGAGAGGACTGGGGGACCCTGGAGATGGTCAAAGAGGTCATACTCTCAGGAGTTTTTTTCCTTTCTTTGGGTAAAACCAAGCAAGTGCCTGGGAGGTAGAACCGAGACAGAGAGGGTCAGGCACAGCCGGTGGGCGGGGCGGCTGGGCAGGCGGGGTGGGGAATGGAGCGGTGGTGGACTGGGCAGCTGGGACATGACTGGAGGGAGAGCGGGACACATGCTGGGCGATGAGATGGAAGGACGGGTGCGAGAGCAGGACAGATGGGCATCACGTGTGCGGTGTCGCGTGGTGACACGGAGGGCGGGGTAGAGGTGGGAAGGAAAGCCGGGAGGTGCTCAGTGTTCGGGTGCAGGGAAGGGTGACGGTGAGTGTTTGCATGGAGGAAGGAATGGCGTGGGGTGGACGGGAGGAAAGGAGGAGGCCGGGCGGCGCTCAGCAGTGCTCCGCTGTCACTCAGCTCTCAGGCCTCACCTCCCTCTGGCCCCTGCGGCCCAGGCCTCTCTCTCCTCAGCCGCCCAGAGCTCACCCAGCCCAGGGCTCTGCATTCACTGCTTCCTCTGCTCTCGGGGCTTCCCCGGTTCAGGTGTCACCCCAGACGCGATCACAGTCTGCACGATGTCTCAGCGGCCCCGCCTGGCACGAGGCTGGTCTCGCCCCAGGACCTTGATGCACTTAGTCTTTGCATTTACCTCGATGTGCGCTGTGTGTCTTTATGCATTTGTCCCTTAGCTGCCTCAGCCGGCAGGGCACACACTGCACGTGACAAGGACTCTGCCCACCTCATCCCGCAGTGCTTACAATGACACCTGCTGCCAAGGACGCTGAGTGGGTGTGGGTGGATTTGTGGGTGGATGAGCATATGGTGGACGGAAGAGGGTTTGGAAGGAAGAATGGTCAGGAGAGCATGGATGGGCAGCAGGTGGGCGCCACTCGCTAGGCACGCTAGTCCGGGCTGTTAGACAGTGAACGTTGCTGGCAGAAGCGGGGAGGTGAGAGGGCGCCTGCACAGGCCGCTTGCTGCTGAGATGCACGGTGCCCGGTCCCGAGGTGAGGACTGCACTGAGAGATGGGCCTCAGTGGCCACGGATCTGCAGCTGTAAGGCATTTTTTTCTGAATTGAATCATTCACCGTGTCTTTTGATCACAACTCATATAATAACAGTGACCTCCTTCCGGTCTGCTCTGAGTCTCCTCCCCAGGAAATGCCCACAGCCTTCCCTCAGCCCGGACCCCCACAGGGTGTGGCCCTGCGCCCCATGGTGTTGTCACTGCCTGTCACCTGTGCTGTATGATCACTCACTTGCCTGTGTATTGGCCTTGGCTGTCCCCACCACGTTCACTGATGTGCCCAGAATGGTGTCCAGCCTGGAACGGGTGGCCTGGAGGGGCAGTGAGTACTGCAGACCTCACCCTGAGGTCTGCAGAGGGGCTGGGGGAGGCAGTCACTGCTAATGTCACAGGAGGGACATGAGACAAGACTGACATAGGGCTGAGAGCTGTGTGCACAGAGCTGGCGCCCAGGTGTGCTGCCTCCACTGATGTGTGACCGTGACGCCCTCCGCCCTGGGCTGGGGACCTGGTACCCGGAGCTTCCTTGAAGCTGCGCTTTTCCCTGGGGCTTGGTCCTGGGCGGTGGCCATGCTGCAGCAGGTGGAGGGGGATTCTGGGGAAAGCCAACTAGAGAAGAAATGATTTGTGTCTGTGAAACCAGGAGTCTGCCCTTCCTGGACATCTGTCACCAGCAGGCAGGAAGCCAGTGGCTGAGCCAGCAGGGGAGGCAATGTGGGACCCGAGCGAGCACAGCCCAGTGAACCCCAAAGAAGGCAGAGGAGAAGGAAAGGCAGGGAAATCGGGGGAAGCCATGGTAGGGAGCTGGCCCAGAACCAGCCCTGCTCATCAGAAGCAAGTGAGCCCAAGCCTCGCTCAAAGGCAGAAGTTGCCAGGTGGAGAAGCAACCTCTAGGCTCCTTGAGAGGATTTCAAGCACCAAGACAGAAGGGGGTAAAGTGAGGGAGTGGGCAGCGTCAGACACGCAGTCCAGAGCCTGAAGACACCCAGGTGGCGACAGTCACTGCAGACAGAGCTGGTCCCGGGGAGGGGGTCCCGGGGCGAAGCGGGTTTGGCTCACCAGGGCGGGCACTGCCGGAGGTGGGCACCTCCCATAGGCCCTCAGACCCACGAAGGAGGCGGGAAAGAATCCCAAGGGGAAGCGGAGAAGTGCACAGCTGCAAGTGGAGGGCTCAACACTTGTCACTCAAGAACGGGTATCAGTGGGCAGCAGATCAGCCAGGCCAGAGAAGCCTCGGGTGGCGCCATCGACTGATTGGACTTAATTCGGGGACACCTCGCTCAGTGGCTGTACGGTCCCCGTCACTCACACACAGAACTTGGCCAAGACAGACCATATTCTGAGTCGTGAAATAAGACTTAGCAATTTAAAAGGCTTTAGATGGCTTCTCTGTCCACAGTGGAATTAAAGTAGACATCACTGTCAGCCTCAGAAGGGTGTCTGGGAAATCCCCAAATATTTGGTAAATGACTAAAAATCCACAAGACCCTAGAGTCAAAGAGGAAACAGAAGGAAAGTCGGGCGCACAATGAGCTGAGAGGTTACCAAAGCTGGGGCTGCAACGCGGGTTGGGGGGTGGGGTCCACAGCGGGAAGTCCCCGGCTCCCAAGGGCCGAGATGCAGGGCCACCGCGGAGGATGGCCAGTGGAGCGTGGTGCAATCTGGAAAATCAGCGACACCGGCGCATGATTCTCCGCAGGATCAGAGAACCAGATCCGCCTCCTGCTCCAGCGAGGAAGGGAGAAGATGGACGCGGAGAGTGAAGGGATAGCACAAAAGAGCTTAGGCCGGAAGTGTGACAGCTCAGGTGAGGGGACACGTCTTCGTGGATGACAGGGGTTACCCATGGTACCCCTGGAGGAGGGGGACAGCCCACAGCCGCATGCACACAATGTGATGTGAACCTGAACCCAGAAGCCTTCCCCAGAGCGACTCCGGGTCCTGGGGCCTCAGGGTGACTTCTAGCAGACTGCCCAGGGAGGAGCGGCACCGGTTCCGTGCTCACGCCCCGGCTGTCCCCATCACGGGCATCCCACGGTCCACCGTTCACAGCCTGTGGGGCGTCGGGACCCCAACACCAATGCTGACAGCTCTGTGGGTGCAAGCTCCCGCTGAGCTGTGGGGTCTGGACCCCCCTTCATGAGCACGCTGGCCCTGCTGGGTTCCCACAGCCAGCCCCAGAGCTGTTCACCGTCCTCCTGACTTTTAAAGGAGTCCCCAGGCTCCGGAGACGTGGGGTGTCTTGTCATGGACACTCAGCTAGAAGATCAGAGTGGCAGGGCCCCAGCCTAGCCTGGGGTTCATGCAGGAGCAGGAGCTGAGGGCACGGGGCTGGGTGGGAGTCAGGAGGGAGAGGGTGGCCGGGCAGTTCAGGAAAGTGCGGGTTTGTGGGTGTGGGGTCCAGGGCAGAGGAGCTGCCGAACACTCAGATCCAGGAGGGGGAGAAGGGCCAGGGATGGGGAGGTCGACAGAGACTGCTGGGCAGGAAGAGCAGTCAGGAAGTCTCAGGACGCTGCCTCAGCCAGCAGGGCTGTCCGGCTGTCCCTCCTCTGCCTGTGTGTCCACCTCTTCATCTACCTGTCCGTCTATGTGCGCATGATGTGTTAGCTATCACCTGTAGTCTGCTGTCTGTTAGCTATTATTGTCCATCTGTAATTTATCGACTATCTATCACCTATTACCTTCTATAATCACCGATATCTATCATCTACCTACCTGTTATCTACTTACTATCTTCTCTCTTTCCTGTTTTTGTCATTTGTGGTGTAGTAAATGACCTTGTAGAACCTCAGGTGCCCTTTTTTCAGTTCAGAAGTGTGTGCTTTGTAAAGTTACATGTCAAGTTAGGCTGGGGGTCCACCCGCCTGGCAAGTGCAAAGTCCTGAGTTCGATTCCTGGTTCCTACATATACATATACAAGGTTATTTAGCGCATGAGGTCTTGTCAGGATAAGCAGCACAATGTTTTAAACATCGAAACAATGCGAGTAACCTGAGAAAAGAATATCTCTGACAACCACTAAGTAGAACTAGTAAACATGAACAACTTGTGAACAACCGTGTGTGTTTGGTTACCGCAAATTTCCATGTGGCTCGGGGAACAGAAGTGGTCCCAGGAGTACCTGGTGCTGGCCGTGCCAGTGACACAAACACCACACTTACTTCTGAGAGAACACGGACTGGCTCACTGAGATCAGCGCACATGGCTACAGAAGATAATCTTATCTGTCATTTTGATGACTTTTTACCTTTTTAGGATCATGCACAAAAGGATCTACCTATCCAGCACTGGGATCTCATTAAGATCCCGGGCTGCCCTGGAACGTAGGATCCTCTTGTCTCAGCCTCCTGAGGAGCTGGGATGACTGATTTGCCACCGCAGAAGTTCGGGGCAGCTCTTGAAGCCGTCAGGTGACTCCAGGGCAGCGGCAGAGGGGGTGGGGTGCACAGTAGAGCCCAGGAGCACAGGCCAAAGGTAGGCAGGGGTGACTCAGCGGCACTGGGGTCACCCTCTCCCTGACCCCTGAGTCAGCGGGGCCCAGGAGGTCGCAGCAGGCCTGGGAGGGCTGAGGGCTCGGCCTCCGCGGTGCCAGCCTCCAGGGCCCTGCTGAAAGCCATGTCGCTCCTGTCAAGTGGAAACCCTGCGCCGCACCTGTCACTCACGTCCCGGGTCAGCCGCTTTGTCCTCAGCCTCTCCGTCCCTACCTGCACACCCTGGCTCTCTCCATCGCTCCGTGGTGGGAACCGGATGCCATCCTTATGTCTGGCAGTGGCAGGTGAGGCTGGAGCTCTCTCTAGCTCTTCCCTCCTCTCTCCGACACGGGCCCAGTGCCATCTGGGCTCCGCCAGCACCCGAATAGCGTCAGGACCAGGGCTCTGCCACCAGCCGCCTGGGTCCCATTCTGCACCTGACCCTGGCAGCTGTGTGGCCAGGGACAAGTTACTTAGGCTCTGCAGACCTCTGTTTCTCCGGCTGTGAAATGCCTGAGACGGAGGCGGTACTTGCCAGACCCTGTGCCAGGGGGGCAGAGGTGGCTAACTCCAGGGTCCCCAGCCCGGGCATTGGCCTCCCCTGCGTGGATCCTGTGCTCCTCGCGCTGTCCTTCCCTCACTTGGGTATTTTCTGTGTAGGGGAATCAGCCAGATTTGTCAGCAGCACAGAACCAGACATGTATACGTCTGTGGTGTGTACGCTACCTATAGAAGATTGCCGCGTCTCCATATGTGCATACGAAGAGTCATTTCAAGGAATCAAGTCAGGCAATTATTGGGCTGGAAAAGTCTGAGACGAGATGCAGTAGTGGTGCAGAACTGCAATCCCAGCACTCTGGAGGCTGAGGCAGGAAGATCGAAAGTTCAAGCCCAGCCTGGGGAAATGAGGGACTTGGCATGATCCTGTCTGCAACTGAAGACACTTTAAAAAGCCTGGGAATGTAGCTCTGTGCCAAGGCCCTGGGTTCACTCCCAAGAACCCCAGTTCTGAGACTAGGGCAGCAGATTCGGGGAGCGACTCGGGCTGGGGTGGATGCGGCCCCTGTGGCGTGCTTGCTTTTCCTCTGCGAGCTGCGTGCGCTGGGGCTTGTGGCAGGTTGGGTGAAGCCCACCATGTGTCCTGGAGTGTCCTTTATTTAGTGTCACCCCACGGGACTGAGTGCCAGGATCCCCCTTGCAAGTCCCATGGAAACCCCCCAGCACCATGCTGGTCACATTTTATTTACTCCAAAAATCCCACCAGCCCTGCCTACCCCCCTCTCAGGGGACCCCAAATCCTCCGACGCCTCTGGGTGATGAGAACTCCTCACTAGGGTCACTGCTCCCGCCCCATCCCCCACTCCGTCTTCACTCTGGGGACCCCTTGGGCGGCTCAGGAGGACACTGGGCTGGTCTCAGTGGCGGGGTCATCCCTGGGAGGCCTGGGTGTCGGATCCCCTCTGCTTGGCACCTGTGGCCTGCCTGCAGGTGGCCTTCCCTTTCCTTCCAGCCCATGCCTGTCAGCTCTGTCCCTGGTGAGGATCCTGCTTCCTGGCCCCTGTCTCCCTGGCTCAGGAACAGGACACCCCAGGGCACCTGCTTCTGGGTCTTTCCCTGTACCAGGGCCTTGGGGGCCCCCAGAGGGCAGCGCCTGCCCGGTGCTGGGAGTGGCTCAGGCATCTGCTGTTTCTGGAACTTCTGCACCTGCCGCACCTTCACAGCCGGCTGGGGGCTCCCAGGCCCCATGCTGGGGGTCCGTCTGCCTCCAGCAAAGTGCCTGCATCTTCCCATTGCTTTCTGGCCCACCGAGAGGGCACAGAACATGGCTCTGGGGTCCAGCTGCTGGAATGTGCTGGTCTCCTCGGATTCCATCCCACTCACTCCGACTTCAGTCTTTCTGCCTGGTGGCTGTCACACCTGAAGTGTCAGAGAGCACTGTTATTAGTTTTCTTTCTTGTTTTTTAATTTTAATTTTTTGTTATTTTGAAGGTAGCAAAATACAACAGAACAAGACGGAACAAAGCCAACTGAGACAGTGCAGTGAAATTGGTACAGAAACCCTCACCAGGTTACTGGCATAACACTAATAGGTACCATAGTATATCCCATTATCTTCACAACAGTTGTTCTTTCAATCAGGTATAGCCGAATCAAAGGAAATACAGGACATTCTAGAACTTATCAAAACAACATTGAATAGAGCAATACCATTAATCAGAACAAAGCAAAACAGTGGTAACAATATTTGCCTTCAAAGAGATGGTAGAAGGAAATCCCCCCTATTTACTACATTGCATATGGTCAACCTCTCAAGAGATGTCTGGATCTCTGGCTCTCACTTGCTAATGGGGGTTGATTCTCAGCCCACGTGCCGGTAGGCTCGTGGGAGCCACTGAGTGATTCTTCTCCTGCCTCGTGCCAGGGGCGCTTACCGAGAGGGCGGGCAAATTGCCTTTGTGTTCTGCGCCTTGAGTCCCTCCATGGTCTGAGCTCTGGGGCTGCTGGCTCTCCTCTGTTATTAGTTTTCAAGCCACCATCATGGAAAGCTCTACAAGTGTCCCCTGTCCCCCACCCCCGAGGGCCTCACTCCTGTGGCCGTGTGGTGGCCCACCTGGCCTTGGGCTCAGAAGGAATCACAGTGGCACAGGTTCCTGGCACACCTCAGATGCCACCCTTCTGCTTCTGGGGATGGGCAGAGGCAGCCCCTCACATGGGGTGACTCACGCTTGTGGCAGGGACCAAGCTGCTGTCCCATGAGTCACTCCATCAAATGCACACTTGTCAGCTTTCTCCCCAGCTGCTATTTTTAAAGCCCTGCCCTTTCATTCCTGCAGTCTTGCAGGGTTTCTTGTGACTGGAACTTTCAATTCTTCCACAGATTTGACACTTGTTAAAAATGATGAATTAGAGATGCTTGTTAGACTCAAAGCGAGAGCCGACGGACTGCTCAGGGCACAGGTTGGGTGGTGGGGGTCTGTGTGTCCTCATGCAGCCCCAGGGTCTGCCAGGGCTGGTGGTGTGGTGGGGATGAGGTTGGGACACTCAGACAAAGCCCCTGCCACCCACGCAGGCTGAGTGCTGGGGACAGGGGTGGCGGTGTCTTTGTTCTCTGCAGAGACCCAGTTCCGACACACTTGCTCCGCCTGGCTCCTCTGCCGGTGTGCAGGCGGCTCCTGAAGGAAGGTTCCCTGCAGCCGGAGCAGCCTCGTCCTCTGCTGAGCTCCTGGGTGGCGGCCTGCGTGGCCCCAGGCGGGCCGCGGTGGCCTCCCCTGTCCAGCTCTCCTGCAGCCTCGGGCCCTTGCAGAGCCCTGGGAGCCCCTGGGGACAGGTGGCTGAGTAGGTGGCTCTGCCCTGGCGCCCAGCAAGCTGGGGTGCAGATGCCAACACTACATGCACTGCGGCTCACCCACAAAGCCTGGGTGCCGTGAGCCTGAAGCTGTGCCCGTGCCCGGCTGCCACTGTGCCGAACCCTGCTTGGTAGCCCCCAGTGTGGGGACACCGGTACTGGGACTGTCACTGTGGGTCAGCGTGGGGCCCTGTGTCTCATGGCTCCCGTGGCTGCTATGTGACCATGACATCGTTCTCATGGTGTCCTGTGGTTTACTGCGGCACTCCTGAGACCAAGGCAACCAGGGTGTGGGGCAGGGCGGGGGAAGGGGTATTTGCCAGGTCCACGAGCTCTGGAGGAGGAAGGTGCCACCCGGGGCCACCATGCAGCAGGGCCCAGCCATTCAGCCCGGTGCAGGCCAGTCCTCGGCGAGGCCAGCTCTGGGGGCGGGGGTGGGGCTGGCCCAGGCCCAGGCTGTTTGGTTAAAGCCAGTGAATTTTCCAGAGGCTGGCATGGGAGTGGGTTATCACCCAGCAGCCAGCAGCTGGCCATGAGCCCAGTATCTTCCCAAGCTCTGAGTTAAAAAAAAAAGTTATAGGACAGGATCTTGCTGAGTCTAGAACTCACAATTCCCCTGCCTCAGCCTCCCAGAGTGCTGGGAGTATAAGAATGTACCAGTCTACCTGTCAGCCTGGGTTCAAAACTTAAAAGTACACTTTTCATGATAAAAATGCGTGGCTGTCATCTGTTTCACCCAGGCCTTATAGTGAAATCCTCACCCGAAGGGTTCAGGAATAGGAGGGGCCTTTGCGGGGTGCTGAGGGAGGTCATAGGGTACAACTCTCAGGTGTGATCAGAGCTGTCGCTCTGCCACTGAATGGGCTCACGGTGAGAAAGGGGAGGAGCCTCGCAGAGGCGGAAAAGCTGCCAGCCCCTGGGCCCTGGGCGCTGGACTCTGGACCTTCACGGAGAAAATGTGTTCATGAGCCACTGCGTCTGTGGGGCTGACGGGTTACACGTGCACCGTGGAAAATCAGAGAGATCCAGAAAATCATGGGGAGGGAAGGCGGAAGGAAGTGACGGAAATCCTCTACAAGCACGAGCGGAGCTCGGCCTCTCCTTTCAGTGTCAGGCGTGGTGTCCAGGCGATGAGGAAAGTGACTGAGGCGTGACAAGAAGTGCAGTGTGGTGGGCACAGGCCGCTCCGCACTCTCGTCGAGGCAGGTGTGGACTGGATCGCAGTTGTGCACGGATGCGACCATGCGGCCGGCAGTGCCATGGTGCAACCCTGCCAAGCTGGCGCTTGACCAGGGGAGGACAGGGGAGGACGGCCATCGCAGGAGCCCTGTCACGGGTGGAGAAGTTGGTGTGACATTGAACCATGTGCATTCCTCACCCCAAAGAGCAGTTTTGTCGACTGTCACCAAGGCACGAGTGGAGCCGTGCCTCGGGCCTCAGAGCTGGGCGCTCACCCACATCAGGGGTTCCGAGAAGGTCGTTTGTGAGGAAAACAGAAACTGCCCTCCTGTTTATCCAGGAGTGACCTTCAGGACCGCAGGGACAGGAAAGCAGCTGCCTTGGGGGCCGGGGTCCTTTCCTGACTCCTGGCTGGATGACTCCTGCTTGTCCTATGTGGAAGCGCTGAGCTCCTGCGGGCAGAGACTGCTTGGCCATTTGCCAGGAGCTACGCAGTTTGGGCTCCTTGGAAGGAGTTTAAGTTACTGGGCAGCAGTGCAGGACACTGACCACGCTTTCCCCCTCCTCCTCTCCCCTCCTCCCCCCTCCTCCATCTTTGTTTTGATACTGGGATTAAACCTAGGGCCTTTGCCCTGAGCTTTACATCTCCAGCCCTTCAAAATTTTTTTCGATATATATTAAGCTGCCCGGGATGAGCCTGAACTTGTGACCCTCCTGCCTCAGCCTCCCAGAGTTCTGGGATGACGGGTGTGTGCCAGTTTGCTGGCTTCTTTGTTGTCTCTGTGGGCTGCACTGCTGTCTCCCAAGGAGCTGCCCACACTGGCTCAGGCATGGGCCACTCCCCGGAAGCCCTAGGCCACTTCTCTGCCCCTTTTCCTTGCCTTGGTTCCCTGTCCCTGCTTTTGTCTTCTTTTGCCTCAGTTCTCCCTTTTTCTGCCTTCGGTGCACGTTTTTGC
Organism: Hydrochoerus hydrochaeris; assembly: GCA_004027455.1. Classification (NCBI taxonomy): domain Eukaryota; kingdom Metazoa; phylum Chordata; class Mammalia; order Rodentia; family Hydrochaeridae; genus Hydrochoerus; species Hydrochoerus hydrochaeris. The sequence goes on along the minus strand of PVLA01007605.1, from coordinate 82,150 downwards.
CCAGCATCTGCTTCTTGTCCCTTGGGCCCTCCGCCCTGCTGTCTCCCGTTTTTTAACTGTGACAGTTACCAGCACTGTCTGGTTCAGGTGTAACATTTCCGGAGGGAGCCTCTCCCTGACCCAGTGCTCTCACTTGTCCTGCAGGGTTTGTCAAAGGCTCCGTGTGGGGCCACCCTTTTCTCTTTCCAGGTTTTACCCACATTTGGGGTCCCCCTTGCTCACAGTCCAAGCCTGGCTGCTCTCTCGGAGTGGAGGAATGAAATCGCAGCGAAGGACAGGGTTCAAAGGGCATTCATGGGAAGCGTCAGAAGAGAGAGAGCCCCTGGCTGGCGGCGTCCTGAGAAGGTCACGAGAGTGGGCTCCTTGCCCAGGGCCCTTTGTGTGAGGGTGGCCAGGTCCCTGGCCGTGATGGGTCGGGCAGATGACCCATGCTCCTGCAGGACCTCCAGAGACATGGACCGGGGATGCACTGACCATGCCCTGTCCAGGCCTCGGGGTCTCCCTGCATGGTTAGGAAAATGAAGCACAGGGAGCCGTGGTCAGCGGCAGTGGTCACTTGCCCGTGCTGTTCCTGTGTTCTGAGTGTGTGGTCACTGTGGCTGAGCTGAGCGTGGCCCTGTGTGCGCAAGGCTGCCCGCCCACACAGTCCTAGCCCTGTCCCTCACCAGCAGCTGACTTCTGCCTGACTGGCTAAACTCCCTCTGACACCAGGGCCCGGCACCTGGGCCACTATTGTCCCTTCCCAGACTCTGCTGGGGGGGCTCAGCAGGGACACCGAGACACGCGCATCCACTCTGCTGCTGTTGGGTGCCATCTCCGGCCTGGGGTGGACGGCCCTGCTCTACCCTTGGTTCCCAGGGTGGCTGCCCCAGGGCGGGGCGTCTCCTGAGCCCAGACCCCACTGGGGTCCCTCCTCCTCCTCCTCCTCCTCCTCCCTCTTCCCGGACTGCAGAGCTCTGCATCACATGGGGGGCAGCCCGGGCTCTGGAGTGCAGACCAGGAGGGAACAAATGCTCTGCCCTCTTCCCGCTTCCCTGCCCCGGCTGCTCTTGACCAGGGAGGCCCCAGCATGGTTTCCTACCCACTCAGCTCCTCCAGGGTAGGGGTGCCAGCCTGGCCCGACTCCAGGGCAGCTGTGGGCTGCGCTGTCCTGAGCCCCCAGTGGGTCCTTGATCAGGGCCCCAGTGCAGTCCCCACTGGGGCTCCGTGTCTCTCCTTGACAGTGAGTGTTGGGGTGAAGGCCACTTGGTGCTTTCTCTGCACCCATGGAGAGAGTCTGGTGTGGGCAGAGGGTGGACACTCCACTCGGGGGCAGCTGGGCTTGGGTGAGAGCTGAGCACGTGGGGCCCGGGATGGTAGGGGAGCTGCTAACCAGACCAGCTGTGTGTCCCCGACTCTGCCTTCGGGTTAAAGACCTCACCTCCTGCTCACAAGGCAGTTCCTTCAGCAAAGCAAAGCTTTAGCCTGCCCGTCTGGGACAGGGCCAGCAATGCCAGCATAGGGCGCAGGGTGGCAGCGAGGCCTGACATGGGCTGGGAAGGCTTGGCCTGCAGGGCTGGGTTGATTGTCCCTTTCCATTGTGGGCTCCTTGGCTTCCTGTCACCCTGAGCCAAAGCTCTCTGCTGGTGACCCCTCAGGATCGGGCCCCTCCTCCCTGACCTGTGCTCAGTTGTGCAGTCTGCAAACCTGCCTGCTCCTGTGCCCTGCACTGTACCGCTCGGGCCCACCTCCTCCTGGAGGCCCGCCCCATTCTCCACACCCCGTGTGTCCTCTGCCCGTCCTGGGGACGCTGCTGTGCAGCCTGCCACTGCCGGCAGTCCCCCCAAACCCCGGGCAGCAGCCTCATCCCTCTCAGCCACAGTGATGTCCGGGCCGCCACACCTGCATGGGTGACAGTGGCGAAGGTCTTTCCAACACACTCACCGTGTTAAAACACACGCCAGGCACCCGCTCGCCTGTTTCCCGGGTGCCATCTCCGAGCAGGAGGCACATCTGTGCCATGGCGGTGTGGCCGCCACCACCATCCATCCCTGGCATCTTCCCTGTCCCCAGCGGAAACCGTCCCTGTCCAGTAGCGACTCGCCTCCCCAAGTCCACCTGTGGCAGGCACCATTCTGCTTCCCCGTGGCTCCTCCGGAAGCAGCACCGGGAGATATGGCCCTTCCAGAGCAGAGTCCCGAGCCGGGGCGTCCTCTGCAAGGTGCATCTGGGAGGGCACTTCGGGGTGGCCCCAGCCCACGTCCCCTGCAGCTCCGACCCCACCCATAGCAGGAGGCCTTTCTCCTCCTGCCCCGTTTACCCTCTGGCTCTGACAGACCTGATCCATCCGGCCAGACTCTGAGCTGCCAGCTTCCAGGGAACGCATGCCTCCTTCTCGGTCCCCACGAGCTGATTAAAGGTCACGCTGTGGTCACGCTGGGTTAATACGCTGCTAATATTGCGGTGACACTCTGGTAATTCTACTGCTGCTTTTGCAACACTGCTAATGCTGCAGTCCCCGTTCTTCTCCCCAGAAGTTAAATCAGATGCTTGTCTGAGGCTCCAGCTGCGCTCGGAGCAGGGGGACACAGCCAGGCTTTGAATCCTGTTCCCACCAAGGGTTACCATGAGCTGCCTCCTGCAGCCTCAGTTTCCTCTCCTGGAGGGGTCGGTGGGCATCATTTCACCGATGGTCTGAGGACTCCCTGAGCTCACGGCGAGAGCTGTCACCGAGGAGCCCTGTGGCACCTGTGGCACAGTGAGACAGACACCAAGCGGGCTCTCAGGGTGGGAGGCCAGAGAGGCGACAGGACCATTTTGGGGGCAGAATCCTGGAAAGCGCCCCTTGGAAGAGGGGTCCTTGGCAGGTAGTGAGAGCCCCGTTTCTGGGGGCCTTCAAGAGGAGCCTGCCTGCACTTCGCAGTGGGAAAGCCATGGGTGGGATCCTGAGGGGAAAGGTGGCCCTCAAAGGCGCCCGCCCCCCCTGCTGAGCCTGGAAGGGCCGCCTCCTGTGGGAGACGGCCTGCGGCTGGGATGGAGTTAGGGTTCCAGTCACCTGGGGAGCTGAATGCAATCTCAGAGGAGCACTCTCCTGCTTGGGGAGTAGGTTGAGGGAGTCCTGCTGTGGAGAAGGAGGGCGTGTGTGCGTCTTGGGCGGCTCTGGTGGTCTCCCAGGGTCCAGGACCAGTGGGCCCAGCGGCAGGGTCTGAAGCCATGTCGTGGCAGCATGAGAGCCCAGAGCCAGGGCGCCCCCCACCCCAGGGCCTCTAGAATGCAGCCTGGCCACCCCTCAAACCCTGGCTTCTGGCCCCAGAGTGGCAGGGGCCAGATTCTGTGGGCAGCCTCGGGACACTAGTCTGGTGGCTCTAAGGAACCTCTGCTCCCTGGGGTCCCTGGGTCCCCCATCTTCCCCCAGCGGGACAGAGAGGCAGCCCCCTAGGGTCTCTCAAGGATGTGGCCTCTAGTTCGGAGCCCTGCGGAAGGTTCTGGCCTTGGAAACCTTCCCAGGGTGCTGACCTGTCCCCTGGCACTCGATCCATTGTGTCTCTCGCTGCCACTCAGCCACTGCATGGCCCTGCTACCCTGGCTGGCAAAGTGCATCATAAATAACGCCAGGAGATAAATAACGGAGCAGTGACGGCTGAGGCGGTTGCCTAGCTGCCTTCTCGCCATGTTGGGACATTTGGGGGCCTGGGCTATGGGCTGTGGGCTGTGGCCCAAGATGGTGGCCTCTGCTCTGAGCACTGTGAAGACTTACCCTTTGCCCACTTCACCACAAGCGGGCTACTGCGTGCAACAAAGCGCTGCTTCCCTGTCCCTCCAGAGCTGACCACCCTCAGCAAACTCCAGCCTAATCACCTTGAAAAACAAGGCTGCCTGTCACTATGCTTTGGGAGACATCAAATGGCACGGAAAATGTATGGTAAATACAGGAGATACCACACGTCCAGGAGCCAGGCGGGCCAGACTGGGGCGGCAGGGTGGCCAGGCCGGACAGGCGGCCTGGGTCCCGGCTCCCTCCGGTGCCCCCGCCTGTCGTAACCTCAGCTTGGCGCTGTCTGCCCTGGTGCTTGGCCAGGTGAACGGAGGGCCCGTCGGTGTTCGCCATCTGCTCCGCCACGTCTTGGGCGGCTCTGGTGGTCTCCCAGGGTCCAGGACCAGTGGGCCCAGCACTCAAGCTGCACAGAGGTCAGACATGGCCCAGGGAGTGCACTGAGCAATGGGTGCCTGCTGTGGGGTCCAAGCGCAGACGGCCACGGGGCAGCGCATGGCCGCACGCAGACTCACGCGTGCACCTGAGGAGCGGCTGGCGGGCAGGTGGGCCTGGGGCCGGCCCTGTGACCCTCATGAGGTGCAGCTTTTCTGGCTTGAGCCTCAGTTTCCCTCTGTGTGGAAACCTTGAGCCCTGCCCTCTGCCTGGTCTCCCCAGTTCTATGGAGCAACTGGCAGCGTGGTGGCCGGGGTCCCAGGACCCTGCTCCCCACTTGTGGGAGGGACTGGTGTCTAGCTCCACACGCCAGCCTTCACTTCCTCCTCCGGTATCTGACGGGCACCACACGCTTACTGGGTCTGTGGCGTCTCAGGTCTGAGTTCTCTGCCTGCCGCCACCTACAGCCCCGGGCCAGGGAGCCCGACGCTTGCTGTGCTGGCAGCGAAGCAAAAATGTCTCTACCTGCTCACCAGGGCACGGCTATGGGGTGAAAGAATGAGTGGACCGCAGAAGAGAGGAGTGAAGATGGCCCAGCCCAGCACCTTCAATTTGTGGAAGGGGAAACTGAGTCCCAGAGTGGGAGAAGGCAGAAGGGAGCCAGCACGACCTCGCCTGCAGCTGCAGGCAGCGCTGTCTCTGCCCCTCCCGTGCACGAGAACAGCACTGTGATTCTTTCCCAGGAGAGAAGCCAAGGCCTGTCCACGGCTGGGGTCTGGCAGCTCCTGGCGCTTGGGCAGTGTGGGTGTAGCCCGACTCAGCCTCTCAGGAGAGAGAGGTTCTGGCCAGGGCTGCCGGTTCCAAGCTCCCTCCCAGGCCGAGGTCCCCTTCCCACCTGCCCGAGGAGGCCGCCCACCTGTGCAGGCCCAGGCACCCTGGGACCTGATCCTCCTGCTCCTGCTGCTCGCCTCTGCCGCTTTGAGGGACAAACACATGCAGAGAACTGGAGAATGTGCCCTGCTTGTCCCCGAGGAAGAGCACGTGGTCCTGGCTGTCCACGAGGATGGTGCCTCTGGGCCCACTGCTCCCCTCTGGAGACCCCACACTGGACAGGAGAGGCAGCCACCCCCGTGAGGGGCTCCAGCTTGCTGCAGTGTGAGCTTGGACAAGGTTCCCCGGCTGCTGTCTGGCCAGCAAGCTGGAGCCCTTCCCAGCGGTCCAGCCCCCAAGCGGAGCAGTGACGGCTGATGCGGTTGCCTAGCTGCCTTCTCGCCATGTTGGGACAATCAGGGGCCTGGGCTGTGGGCTGTGGGCTGTGGGCTGTGGGCTGTGGGCTGTGGCCCAAGACGGTGGCCTCTGCTCTGAGCACTGTGGGGACTCACCCTTGGCCCATGTCCGCTCCTGGCGTTATTTATGGTGCACTTTGCCAGCGCTGTGCTGATGGGAAGGAAATGGCGGTCGGTTCCAAAGCACGCAGCACTCACAGCGCTGCCTCAGCCTCTCCAGCAGCTTCGGGCCACGGCTGGGCCTCCACCCGCCTCTGGGCCCCGTGTGCATGTCCAGCCTCGCTGCATCCTGGCCTCTGACCTGGGGCCTGTGCTGGAGATCATCATAGCCAGGCTCCACTTTGCATCGGGGGTGGTGACCGGTGAGGCCGGCCAGACTCCAGGGCTTCCCCAGGGAGGAGGACCTATGTCTGCCAGCTTTCCACCACCGTGACGAAACCCCTGGGGAATCAGCATAGGGGAAGTTGCAGTTTACTCGTCATCTCACAGGTTGTAGCGCACGGTGTTTGGGGCCAGGGCCACGTGTCATGGCTGGAGAACATGGTGCCGAGGCTGCTCGCCTCATGGCAGACAGGGAGGAGACAGACACACAGAGACAGAGATGGAGAGACAGAGAGACTCAGAAGTGCAGAGGGAGGGAAGGAGAGGTTGGGATCCTCCCAGTATCCCCTTGGGAGGTATGCCCCAGTGAGCTGGCTTCCTGCCACTACGGCCACCTCCCAAAGGTGCCACCACCTCCTAATGGCACCACAGGCTAGGGCTGAGCCTTCGACAGCGATCCCTGAGGGACATTCAAGGTCTACTTTATAGCAGACCCGGGAGTGAAGAGTGGGTGCTTCCGTCCATGGCGCACGGTGTGTCTCTCAGGCCCCACCCCCGTCCCACCTTTTCCTGTCTTTCACTCATCCATCCAATCCATCTTTCATCCATCCATCCAGTTATTTATCCATCCACCCCTCCACGAAGGCTTCCACCCGTCCCTCCGTCCATGCAGTCACCTATTCAATCACCCGTCCCTCTGCCAGCCACTTACCCTCTCCCACCTTCCCTGTCTGTTTCTCCCGTCAGTACACTGTCCACTAGCACCTGCCATAAGCACCGCCCTCCCCGCGCCCAGCTTGCCCTGGAGCATGAAGCGCTGGCTCCACCCCTCGGGTTCTCATGGGGGGAGAGCTGGCCCAGGAGGCCAGGGGTTGGCTAGAAACGTGTCTTGGGGTGCCTCAGACACTTGCACTGAAGGGGTCACTGGCCAGGACCTCACAGGAGCAATGCGCTGGGTAACAAATGCTGCGGGTTCACGGAGCATCGGCCCTTGCAGCGACTATTGCTTGGCATGAAAGCGGCGTGGGCAGCGCTGCTGACAGCCCTGCTGTCTTCCGGGAGCTGCCGCCCATGGATGTGTGTGGTGGGCAGACGACGGTGCAGCCCGCAGAGCCCTGGCCTTTCAGTCAGATGGGCAAGAACGCTCAGCAGTGTCCCCGAGCAGATGAGGCGGCCCCGGTGGCCGTGTCCAGGGAGGCCGGAGTGCCCAGCAGGGACACCTCCCTGCTTCAGACACTGTCTTGGCGTAGCTTCTTCCGGTTCCCTGATAAGCAGCAATCTCGCTGCTTGGGCTGTGAACCTCTCCTCGGCTTGTGCCGTGGCTCTGGCGGCTGCTGCGTTCCTGTCCCTGGGCGTGAATGTGGAAGCGGTCACTGCACCTCCCCCTTAGGGCCCTATCTCTGCCAAGGCCCTGAGGCCCAGAATGGGCTGGTGACCTCTCTGTCCCTCTTCTTTAAAATGCAGCCTTCCCCACAAACTCCCGCTCATGCACCCATGCCCACGCTTCTGGGGCAGGCGCGTGCTGTGTCCTGCTGTGGGTCCTGGGACGGACAAGGCCGAGTCAGGTGGTCTCTGCTGTCCTGGAATCTGTCACTGCGAGGCTCTCAAGGTGCCCAGGGTGAAGCCAGCCTGCTGTCCCACCCTAACTCCAGATGTGCAGGGCTGGCCTTGTCCCCTCTCCTGCAAAGAGGGGAAACGATACAGGGTGCGGAGCCCCCTGCCTGCTCCTGCACCCAGAGGCAGAAGGACAGAAGGGAGGGGCCTGTGCGGAGGTGGGGACCTCGTGGCCAGACCTTTGGGTGTTCTGAGGCTCCCATTGCTTCCTGAAGTAAAGTAAATGGGCTGTGGGTCCTAAGAGCGAGATCTAGCGGACTCCGAAGCCCAGCAATTTTCTTTCACGCAAATATGGCTGTGGGTGGGCGGGGAGGCTGTGCTCGCTCCGCCCTCTGTTTCTGCCAAAGGGGAAACTGAGACCAGAGAGGAGGAGGGTGCTCCTGAACCCAGGGCTCAGACATGTGTTGAAGGATTCCTCCTGGATTTCTTCAAGTGTTTTTCCGAAATTCTTAAAAATAACACCCTCCTAATCATTTTAACTACCAAGTATGCACACGCTGGCCCTCTTCAAGGGGCAATGCGTCATGAATTCCCCGATGGTGATGTGATGCTCAGAATAGGCCTGAGTCAAGGCTAGGCGGAGGGCTGCCAAACCAGGCTTGGACGTAGAACCCCACGCTGCCGGGGGCCGGCACCCGGAACCCCTGCCTCCCACCCACCGCCCAGGCATCCCCTGGTCTGGCCTGAGGCCCCGCCCCGCCTGGCCCCACCTCCTGCCCACCCCAGCCTGGCTGAGGGGTCCAGAGTCCTTCCTGACCACCCGCACCTCCCCTTCCCTTACTTCTGGGTCCTTTCCCAGGGCACTGCCCAGCCTGCCCAGGGCCAGGGTGCCCACCTCGACCCCTGGGCCCCAGGTGTGCGCACACCTGCTTCCTGTACTGTCCCAGGCCGGCACCCTAAGATCCTGAACCCCCAGCACCTGGGAACCTGCACCCACCCCTGCTCCCATCCTCACCCCCTGCTCCTGTGGGGGAGGGCCCTGGGGTCCCCCACCCAAGCACCTCTGTCTGGGTCCTCAGTTTCCCTGTCAACCCTCAGAAACAAGGTGCATTAAATCTGTTCAGCGGCCTCCAGGCCAGGAGGAGCTGAGCCGCCTCTGTATCGCGGCCCTGAGCCTGTTCTGTGTACTCAGGAGCACAGAGTGTGCTAGGCCTTGTTTTGTGGGCTGGCACGAAACTGTGTTTCCTCAGAAGGCGGATTGGGGTCCCAGCCCAGCCCTGGAATGTGGCTTTGGAGATCAAGTTGAGCTGAGGCTGTGATGAGGGGAGCCCCAACCCCAAGACCAGTGTGAACAGTAGGCGGGATGCGGGGTGGACAGAGGGGCGGGGGAGGCCGGGGGCCAGCAGGCCGGGAGGAGGGAGCAGAGCCCTCCCCAGAGCGGGAGTCTACTGCTGTACCCCAGTTTGTGGCGGTGTCCACTGGGATGGCTGGGAGCCAGTGCAGGGGCCCCTGGAGGAGGGTGGGGTCAGGTCCTGGTAATGAGTGAGCTGGAGCGTGCCGAGGTGACAGCCCACTGCCCCATCCGAGCTCAGCGACCAGTGCCTGCAGGTGTCTGGTTTCCAGGGGCAGTGGAGCTTGTGACCTCTGCCCTGCTCCCTGAGTAAGGAGCACAGCTGGGGGCTATCTGGGGAGGGATCCAGGCTGAGAGCTGGAAGCTTTGTCCTTACCGATTGCACACTGCATGTTCACAAAACCTGAGAATCGTGAACTGAATCTTCACAAGCCAAAAACCACCTGTCACGGGCGCACAGCCCCGAGTCCCGTGTGGCCGAACCAGAGTGCTCCATCTGCCTGCCTGGACACACTTCACCCCGGGGCGACAGAGGAGCAGGCCAGTGAGCCCACTCCGCAGGGCCATCGTCCACCTGGTCGTGACGGAACCCAGGGCCAGGCCCATGGAGCAGCTGCTCAGAGGGCGCCACACAGAGGGCAGATCTGGGGCCAGCAACCTGCTGACCACCCAGGCTGAAGTGGCCGGAGAGCTTGGCAAGAGCTGTGCCCCGGGAATGGCGAGTGCGCAGGGCTGCTAAGGAGCCCCTTCCGGCCCACATGGCGGGGGCTGTGGACGGCAGTGTCTCTGTCCTCACGGCCGGGGACCCGAGAGGACTCTTATCACCCTGGTCTCCCAGCTCCAAACATGGAGCTTGAGCCCTGCGCACTAGAAGCAGGGTGACCGTGCACACGCCTGGGGGTTCCACATGGAACAGAGGCTGATTTGTTCCAGGGCTTTCAGGTCACCATGGCAAAGTCCTACCCTGGCACACTCCTCGCGACGGCTGGAAGGCGCAGGGGCTGTGTCTAAGACCTGGAGCTGTCAGATGTCCTGGGCTCAGGAGGCTGTGTGTAGCCGAAGGCACACACATGGTCACCAGCACAGGTCTGGTCAACGGAGAAGGCTCTGGCTACCCTTCCGTGGAGGAGCCAGGAGCACGGGTCCTTGTGGCTTTCTTTGGGCAGAGGCCTCTTGTTGTCCGTGGACAGACGAAGGGTTTGCAGGTGTGTGCCCAGCAGTTGGTGTGTGTCTGTGAGGTGCGTGTGCGTGCGCGTGTGTCAGGGCAGCTGTTGACTGACGGCAGTGGTTGATACATTGTATCGTCTTGAGAAGTCTAGAAGTTTAGCTGAGAGACTCAGCAGCTCTCCATCGTGGGGAGCGCAGGACCCGCCCTAACCCTACGGTGTTGTTCACTGTGTCCACTTGAGAGGTTTAGAAGTTTACCAGTGACTCAGCAGAGGCCAGGGTCTCCTTTGTAAATATGCTCAGCCTGAAGGGCTGGTGTAAGGAGCTCCCCGCCGCCGGCGGCAGCATACACTAGAGGAAATGAGGAGGGACGATCGCTGGTTTTTCTGAGGAGCTCCTGGCTTGGCCTTCAGCTTGGATGTCGTGTCCGGCTTGTGGCACAGACTGTTCGGCTTCTGCCCTGGACTCTTCAGCCTTCTGCTGTCATAGACTCTTCAGCGTTCTGTCGCAGAGCCATTGGCCTCCTGATACGGACTGGCACAGGACACTGCAGTGCGCTCCAGCCCTTGGGCTGGACCCGCAGCCCCCAGTGTGCAGACACCCTCTGCACACTCCCTCATCGACTGGCTGACCATCCTGAGCCGACCTTGTGGTTCCTTATACCTGCGTGTGTCCTGCATTGTATCTGTCTCTCTGGGAAAGCCCGACTGACACGCTGACCCCGCAGTGCCCGTGCAGATTCACGGAGCCGGAACTGGGAGTGGCGCCTATGTGAGGCCAGGTGCAGGGAGGGACTGGCACGCCGGGCCTCAGGTGGCACTGTGGTGTGGGGCCTGGATGTCTGCACAGGGGAGATGGGTCCCAAGCTCTTCCCTCGTTCCAGAGCCCCTGAAACCTTGTCCTTCTCTCTCTGCCCACGAGGGGCAGGTGCATGGCCCCTGTCTGCCCTCAGAACGGCTCAGTCATTGGTCCAGGCAGGTGCAGGTCCTCACCCTCTGGGGATTTTCCTCACCTGAAAAATGTTTCCCATCCGGTTGTTCCCAGAGGTGGAGAGAATCCTGGTGAAGACCCAGGGCGATCAGGGAAGGAGGCACCAAGAGAAGGCGAACAGTGCATGACGAGGGACCCTGAACCGTGAGATTGGAACCAAAGATGCAGGGTTACAAACTGCTGTCACTTGATGCAGGAGTGTCTTGTGGCTGAGACAAAACTAAAAGATGGGGGCCAGGCTGACTGACTGTTGAGGAGGTGGAATGGACCCTAGGAAAGTCCCAGGGGGGAGCAACCAGGGAGCGAGTCCCTCACCCCCACCCTGGAAGCCACGGCCAGACATGGTTTGACCCCACCCATTAACAAGGGCAGAAACAGAAGCCCAAGGAAATGATCCCCAGAGTCCTCTGAAGACATTTCTTACATGGGCGAGCCATTCCAGACACCATCAAGGAGGGCAAGTGCTGGAACAAGAAGGGGCTGGTGGGGGCCCCAGGGCCACGACAGCTGCATGGTTGGGCTCCTGGGCCTGTGCCCAGCAGCTCCTGTCGGCATGGCCGGTCCTTCATCTCGTTCCCTTCTATGCCTGAGGGGTGCAGCCTGCGACACCCTCACGGGAGGTGGGGTCTCTCAGAGACTCAGGACAGCAAGTCTGCGGGGACAGGTGGCCCACAGCAGGGAAGAGGCAGGGCAACCTCTCCCGATGCAGTCTGGTCCCCAGACACTGCTGCCCTGGGCAGTCTCCTCAGGATCACACCCCCTTCTCTCCTGGGAGGTCTCCCGTCTTCTTGCTCCCCACAGATCCCCCGAGCCAGCTGGAGAGGCCGCGCAGGGCTCCTCCTCTTGTGCGAGGGGTGGCTGGGAGGACTCGGCCCCCAAGCAGGGTTGCACACCCTGGGTTTTCCTGGGTCCACTATGTGCATGTGTGGGCAGCTGGGGGAGCAGAGGCGTGGGCACCCCAGCAGACCAGCCGCTCCACACACAGACACCTCTGGGGGCCCCAGGCTGGCCTCCTCAGCATGCCAGGGCCCTGTGGCTGGCCGTGTACTCAGCGCCCAGCGATCGGATATCAGTGCGGCCCTGAGGTCCGGCTTTCCTGTAAGTACCACTTACTACCTGGGAATGAGATCCAAGGAAGAAAAATCTCAAAATCCACCATCTGCCAAATGAGTCTGCAGGGGCGGTGCGGGGAGGGAGGCTGGCAGGCAGCAGCGCTGGCACCTCGGTGCTTCCCCAGAGGAAGTGCAAATGGAGAGAAGAAAAGAAAAAGAATAAAATGGTTGAAGTCAATGGTTTTGCTGTTAGGGGAGGGACTCAGAGAGTGCAGACAAGCCAGGGGCTCAAGCTCCCTGGCATACAGTGTGAGGGGTTCCCAGTCACCCCTCTCCTCTTCCTCTTCCATGTAGCTACTTGTTCACCCACCCACTCATCATCCATTCACCCCTCGTCCTCCCACCCACCCGTGATCTATCCATCTACCATCTACCCACCTATATATCTATGCATCTGCCC